>CAUYQV010124137.1:0-42129 GCA_963574575.1 Galagoides demidoff | reverse complement strand
CCTCCAACTCCTGGGCTCAAGCAAGTCTCCTGCCTCAGCCTCCCAAGTAGCTGGGACCACAGGCGCCCGCCACAACACCCGGCCATTTTTTGGTTGCAGCCATCATTGTTGTTTGGCAGGCCCGGGCTGGGGATTCAAACCCGCCACCTTAGGTGTATGTGGCTGGCGCCTTAGCCGATTGAGCCACAGGTGCCAAGCCGACATTTTAATTTTAAATATTGATGCACCCAAGTTAAATGCTCCCAGATTTATGAAACAGATGTTGGTGGGTCTGAGCAATAAGATATCTCATAAAACCATAATAGCCAGGGACTTTACCACCCCTCTGACAGAACTGGACAGATCCTCTAAACAGAAACTAAACAAAGATACAAAGGACTTAAATGTGACCCTAGAACAAATGGGATTAATAGACGTATACAGAACACACCATCCCAAAGCTAAAGAATATACATTTTTTTCATCAGATACATACTCTAAATAGAAAGAATATACATTTTTTTAATCAGGTACATACTCTAAAATAGACCAGTTCCTAGGATACAAATCAAACCTCAGTAAAATTAAAAGAATAGAAATTATACCTTGTATCTTTATCAGACCACAAAGCAATAAAGGTGCAACTCAAATCCAGCAAAAACATTTATCCCCACAAAAAGACTTGGAAATTAAGCTACCGTATGCTGAATGATGGGTGTAAGGGTTGGGCTCAGAAAGAGATAAAAGAATAAATCGTTAAATTCCTCAAATACAACAATAATGAAGACACAAGTTATCAAAACCTGTGAGATACAATAGAAGCAGTCTTCAGAGAGAAATTTATTTCATTAGATGCCTATACTCGAAAACCAGAAAGAGAATGCATCGACAAACTCAAGAACCATCTTACAGAACTGGAAAAAGAAGAACATCTACTCCCAAACCCAGAAGAAGAAAAAAAATAACCAAAATTAAATGAGAGATTAATTAAATTGAAAACAAAAGAATCATTCAGAAAACTAATGAAAAAAATTTGGTTTTTTGAAAAAAACAAATAAAATCAATAATCCTTTGGCCAGATAAACTAGAAACAGAAAAGCAAAATCTCTAATAACCTCAATCAGAAATGATAAAGGGGAAAAAACAACAGATGCTATAGAAATACAAGAGATCATCTCTTAAGTATTACAAAAAACTCTATTGCGGATAGAATAGACTCTATTGCCCAGAAATTTGACAATGTAGAGGAAATGGATCAATACCTGGAATCACCTCTCCTTAGACTTAATCAAGAAGAAATAGATTTCTTAAACAGACCAACTTCAAGAACTGAGATAGAAGAAACAATAACCCCCCCCTCCCAAAAAAAATATGCCCTGGTCTGGATGGCTTCACACGAGAATTTTATCAAATCTTCAAAGAAGAGCTTATACTCATACTGCAGAAATTATTCCAAAAAATTGAGAAGGAAGAAATCTTCCCCAACATGTTCTACAAAGCAAACATCACCCTGATACCAAAACCAGGAGAAGACCCAATTAAAAAGGAGAACTTCAGACCAATTTCACTAATGAATACAGATGCAAAAATTCTCAACAAAATCCTAGCCAAGAGATTACAGCTACACATTAAAAAGTCATTCATCAGGATCAAGTAGGTTTCATCCCAGGGATGCAAGGCTGGTTTAACATACACAAGTCCATAAACGTAATTCACCATATCAACAGAAGCAAAAATAAAGATCATATGATCCTCTAAAGAGATGCAGAAAAAACATTCAATAAAATTTAGCACCCTTTTCTAATTAGAACACTTAAGAATATAGGCATAGGTGCTACATTTCTTAATCTCATCGAAGCCATCTATGACAAACCCATAGGTAATGTTATACTGAATGGAGTAAAACCGAAAGCTTTTCCACTTAGAACTGGAACTGGAGAAGGTTGTCTTCTATCACCACTGCTATTCAACACAGTGCTGGAAGTTCTATCCAATACATTCAGGCAAGAGAAGGATATAGTGGGCATCCAAATGGGGGCAGGGAGGTCAAACTCTTGCTCTTTGTCAACGATGTGATATTATACTTAGAGAACCCCAAAGACTCAACCACAAGACTCCTGGAAGTGATCCAAAAATACAGCAATGTCTTACAATATAAAATTAATGTCCACAAATCAGTAGCCTTTGTATACACCAATAACAGCCAAGATGAGAAGCTAATCAAGGACACAATTCCCTTCATAGTAGCTTAAAAAAAAATGAAATACCTAAGAATATGCATAACAAAAGAGCTGAAGGTCTGTTACAAAGAAAATTATGAAACCCTAAGAAAAGAAATAGCCAAAGATATTAACAAATGGAAGAATATACCATGCTCATGGCTGGGAAGAATCAACATCATCAAAATGTCTATATTTCAAAGCAATGTACAGATTCACAGCAATCCCCATTAAAATACCAACATCATACTTTCAAGATTTGGAAAAAAATAATTCTTCATTTTGTATGGAGCCAGAAGAAACCCTGTATAGCCAAGGCAATTCTTAGTAATAAAAACAAAGCCATACAATAGGTATTCACCCTATCAGACTGGACGGTGCCAGTGCTAGGAGTTTCTTTTCCACTTTAGCTCCCTTTGATTCAAGCTGTGGCTAGTGGCTCACCAATGTGTGGCCACCAAACAGGCCAAGTGCTGTGCATTTTTCTGGGAAGATGTTCCCCTCTAACATTAAAAAATCCCTCCTCCTCCCCTCCCCCGAGGGAGACAGCCTTGCCTCCCACTGGCCCATCAATGCTTCTAGCTGGTAAATACTCTGCTCTGAGTCATGATCTAGGCTGCTAGTGCTGCAGACCCTGGGCGCTCTCATGAGCCCTGGCCCTGCCCACCCCAGGGCCTCTCATACTCAAGTCCTCTTCCCTGTACTCTAAACACACAGCAAGTGGGACATTGTTTTATTTTCCAAGTACACCATATGTGACCCCTTCTTCCCTGGTGGTACACACTGGCCACTAGGCTTCCCATTTTTAATTAGCCTCTGGACCATAAGTAGACATTTCTGTAATCCTCTACACACTTACATGGAGGATGTGTGCATGATCATGATATGCAGGAGAGGCAGAGAAATGACCAGCCTATGCATCTAACCATCAAGCACCCTCCAGTTGTTGGCAACACACCAAGGTGCTCCCTTCCCAGGCTTGGCCAGGGGCTTGGCCTCCCAGGATAAGACCCTAGCGCTGCACTTAAATCCAGCTCTGCTGCTTGCTGGCCCTGGGCAAGCTGCTTAACCTCATATGTAAAAGAAAGATACAGGGCTAGTTCCTAGGTTCTATAGGTTTGTTCTTAAGTTGAATTTGTATGAAAGTTGGAACTAGTACATTTACCTATTATCCCATAATACTCTGCATTTGTAAGTGTGAATTGTACATCAGTTGGATGTTTGTAACTTGGGAACTGCCTATAATGGTAAGAATGATACTTGCCTCACTGGCTGGTTTTGAGTCATCATGAGTTACTCATCAATCAAAAGAGGTCAACACAGTGTCTGGCACAAGTAAGCGCCCAATAAAGACAACAGTATCATTGTCACTGTCATCATTATTATCCCACAGTGCACAGGGTATAGAAGTACAGCCTTTCCTTGGCCTCTATCAAAAAGTGGATGGGCTTCATTTTTCTCTGCAAGTCAACAGCCTGAAATATCCATCAGTGCCATCAATGGTGAGGTATGTGTGTGTGTGTGTGTCTAAGAGAGAGAGGGGGGAGAAAAATGAGAGAAAGAGAGAACACACCTGATAGATTTAAGTGGAAATATTTGCAAAATTCAGAGGAAAGGCAAAGGCAGGAAGTAGGGAAAGGATGAGGAGAAATGGGAAGGGAGGAGGCTGATCAAAGCTAATTTCCTTCTCTTTACCAGATGAGCATAATTCTTCAAGGTCAAGGTGATCTGTCAGGCAAGAACATCCTGACAATTTGGCCAGTGAC
The DNA here is from genome assembly GCA_963574575.1 of Galagoides demidoff. NCBI lineage: Eukaryota > Metazoa > Chordata > Mammalia > Primates > Galagidae > Galagoides > Galagoides demidoff. The sequence continues at coordinate 38,165 of CAUYQV010124137.1, read as the reverse complement.
ACAAGTGACCTGGCACAGCCATGCTGGGTTGAAGAGAACACCTCTACACATACTGCCCCAGAGGACATGCCCCTGAAGGTCCCAAAAAGACTGGCTGGCCCTGGGAGGCAGGGCTATGCTGTACTCACCTCCGTGCCCTCATCATACTGCCTGCTGTCTGCTACCTGTTTTTATTGAAGCATATTTCAAAAGTATTTCCTCTAGACCCTGTCCATTTAAAATATGTAATTATTTTACCATGGAATTTATTTGGATACAAGTGGAAGTCTGGGGCTGAGAGGGGCCCATCCATAGCACGTGAACTAAGGAATGATAAAGGGGGGATACCCCCAGCCCCTAAATCTTCCCACCTCACACTCTAGCTCATCATAAGCCCCCAATCTCTCCATCCAAGCCATTCCTTCAAGATTAGCCTCTTGTGGAAATATCCTTTGGAAGGGACGGTGAAAGATGACAGATGATGGCTGCGTGTGACGCACTTTGTATTATTAAATTCTCACAACAGTTCTATGAAATTGTACTATCTCCTTTTCACAGATTAATACCTTGAGATAATTAAAGTAACTGCCCAGTTTTATCCAACTTATACCTAGCCAGTTTGCTTTTTGAATCCAAATCCACCTGCCACCAAAGTTCTCTCTTCAGCTCTGTCACGTAAAAGCCACAGTTGAATTAGGATTCTAGCTCCTTACAAGGCCCTGAGAGTGAAAGGGGGCTTCTGTGGGTGACAGGACTGGAATTCCAGCACGGGATGCATCTAGAGGGTATAAGTAAGAGGCTCCTGGCAGCTCTAGGGGTGGGGATAGAACCTTAAGCGATTTATGGACTAGCTCGTGCTTCTAGAAGGATGATCACCGCCGCATAGGTTTCTGTAGGTCACACCTCTGCAATGTGAGGCCCCCAGACCACCAGCATCAACTGGTCACTTATTAGAAATGAAAATTCTCAGGCCTACTCCTGACCTAATGAATCAGAAACTCAGAGTTAAGACCCCCAAATCTGTGCTTAAACAAGCCTTCCAGGAGGCTGCAGAATTCAGTCAAGTTTGAGAACTAGTCTAGGTCAAAACCTTCTTCTTTGGATCACATCGGGATGGGCTGGGGTCTATCTGAGGCCACTTACTAAGCAAGCTGATCTGCCTTGTCTGTTCCTCATACAGGAACTCTGCTCCTCCCCACGGGCACAGATAGTGGATTAATTCACTGGGGTCTGCAAGTACCTTAAATCTTCTGTGGAACAAAACAGGATACAAACACATAAATAATAGTGAGTGTTTCACTGCCGTGATGGACTTACTACAAATCATACGCTGTAACATGCAACTGGGGGTGGGAGGGGAGAGAAAGTATCTTAGCAACTTCTTAGATTCTCCATCTAAGAAAAAAATAGAGGCTACTTATATGACACACCTACTCCCTGACCGCCTAGCCCCCGGCTATTCAATATTACAGATTGATACACTGAGTTGTATTAATCTCAGATCCATAAGACCCAAAGTAAGCAAGAGACAGGGTCCAAGGCACCAGAAGGGCCACCTTTTGCACTGGGGGGACACCAAACCTATCTGGCTTCAGTTGATCCTAGAGCTGTTTCCTGGGGCCTGCCTGTTCCCAGCCTGTGAGACAAACACGTAAATGGGGCTCACACCACACTTACCCCTTACGTTGTATGAGCTGATCCCTCATTTAGCTTGTACAACAATCCTTCATGGTTGTGGTCACCATCGTTATCCTCTTTTCACAGATGAACGGGGCAGAGCAGTGAAGCCCTAACAACAGTGAACATCTGACTCCAAAGTTGGTCGATCATATCAATTTGTCTGTTTTGTCTGAATCTTCTGATCTTATTTCAGGATTTACGGCCTAGTTCTGGGCTCACTTATGCAAGGAGGGTGAACTTAAGGCATTTCATGGACATACTCAGGTCTGATGTCAAGCTGACCTGACTCTGGTCTTGTTCTATGGCAGGGCTCTCAGAGTGTGGCCTCCAGACCAGCAGCATAGTGGAACTTGTTTAAAAGGCAAATCTGGGGCCCCTCCTACCCCTGAAGTACTGATGGAGGAAATCTGGGGGTGGGACAGGGAACTGTGTCACGGCTGGCCCTCGAGGTGACCCTGAGGTGGCTCATGTTTGAGAAGCTCAGCTCCAGCTTGAGTTCTAATGAGTAACAGTGTCCTATTCTGCTCACCGCGCAGAACACGCTTTTGTCCAGGAAATTTTTTCACATCTGCCCACAGCACACTCTAGAAGGCCTCCCCTGCTCTAAGCCCACATCAGCTTGACCACCCAGACAGCCTATATCGTCATTCAAGCATGTCCCTGGGCTCTCCACCACTCCCCGCACCTTGTCTGCACTACCTGTGGTTTGACTCCTCTTGGTACAGACCCCCCAGCTGTTTCCTGGACCCCAGGTGGGATTCTGGTGCTTGTCTCCAAACTTCTGACATCTGCTCCAGTTTCCAGATTCAAGTTGCTCCTAGTTGAATCCATTCCATCTCAGTTAAGCCTGGCTAAGGAAGTACATAAACAAACCCATGCTGTCCATTTTCTAGCACGGCCATCCCCAACCCCCACTGGTCTGTGGCCTATTAGGACCGAGGCCAAACAGCAGGAGTGAGTGGCAGGTGAGCAAGCAAAGCTTCATTAGTATTAATAGTGGCTCCTCAATGCTTGAATCACTGCCTGAGCTCCACCTTCTGATTCACGAGCAGCAGCATGAGAGTCTCATAGGCGTATGAACTCTCTGTTAACTGTGCATGTGAGGGACCCAGGCTGTGCGCACCTTATGAGAATCTAAGCCCACCCATCCAACATCCATGAAAAAATTGCCTTCCATGAAACCGGTCCCTGGTGCCAAATAGACTGGGAACTACTGCAAACTTAGCAAAAGACTGGGAACTGCTGAAGGGGGAGAAACTTTAGCATCCTGACTCCTGTGTCAGGTCCCTGGGAGCAGGCTCTGAAATGTAAACATGGGTTCAGAGAGTGAGGCAGGCAGACTGAGCAAAAGTGAAGTTGAACCGAACCCTGATGGAGTTGGACAGAGGCCTCAGCACACCCCCTGGGGAGCTCTGAAGCAGAGCTGCCTTTCTCTAAAGCAGTGGTTCTCAACACTCCTAATGCCGCGATGTATTTTCATTGTTACAAAGGGGTCGCGACCCCCAGGTTGAGAACTACTGCTCTGAAGGCATCCTGAATCAGGCCAGGAGGCTAAACCCTTGTGTGCCACTACAGTGAATAGTTAGGAGACTGGAGACACACTTGGAAAGGGCATGATCTGGGGCAAGGTAGCCCCAGTAGTTGGCCAATGCAGAGAGGGACTGGGCTGTGAGCTGCTGGCAAGCCACAATCCCACCAGCCAGAGGATCAGCTGCCCTGGTCTTGGCAGGCATCTTGGGGATATGTCACAGCCTCCATTCAGCACGGGGGTGGAACAAGAAGCTCTCGCTGTTGTGGGAAGTTGTGGGCCATGGGTCACACTGAACTGTCTCAACAGTCCAGGAAGTCATGAAAATGTGTCACCACAAGTGAAGTCAAGACCAGGGAGGGCATACATTAAATACACGTAAAGTTTATCAGTTCTGATGGAAATTGGCAGCTGGGGCTTTCGGGTTTTGTTTGTTCAAATAACATAAAATCTGGTTCAATGCAAGTCCATTTTGCTCCAACCAGGGAAAAGTTGACAACAGATTCCTTAAAAGGAGGGACAGTACCTTATCATTGTGACCACAAGCTCACCTAATGTCTGATGGACAAAGAAAATACTCATCTAGCTTTTTCAGAGCAGAAAATGGACAACTGAATCTAAAAACTGTCTGAAGTCACAAGAGTTCAAGAGTGCTACAGGGACACAAATGACAAGGCCACGAACCATGTCTTAGCTCCTTCTGTTCCTTATCTGTAGAATAGGAAGTGTTAGACACAAAATTAGAACAGATATAGCGGATATTCTCAAGGACTTGCCCCCCTAGGCCATGAAAGTGTCCAGTTGAAAGGTCGCCAGGGCACCTGCCAGTGAGGGCACCATGAGTAAAGAACCTGCTACGAGGCCCATTCTCAGGAACAAAGTCTGAATCAGGATACGCTGTCAGATGCTGGGACTGCTGCACCTGTGGTCAGAAAGTGAAGACAGAGGCCTACTATTAGGTAAGACCTAATATTAGTGACCCAGAGGAACAAAATGTCCAGTGTATTAGTCAGGGATCAATTCGAGAAGCGGAACACCAGGAAATCTATATACACACTCTAAAAACTGTCAGAAGCCACCAGGGTTCAAAAGCCCTACAATGGCCTGGTTCAGGATGTCTCCAAAGGGCAGCTCTGTGACGTTTTGGTCAGTGACAGACCCCATACATGACAGTGGTCCCATAAAATTATAATGGAACTGGAAAATTCCTATCCCCTAGTGTCACGACATCACATAATGCATTACTCAACACGTTCAAGGTGGTGCCGGTGTTAACGAACCTACGGTGCTGCCCATTACATAAAAGTATCACACACGCAACTGTGTGTAGCGTACGACACCCGATGATGACAATGGACAACTGTTTTACAGGTTTAGGTATTCACTAGGCTATATTTTTATAGTTATTTTAAAGTGCACTCCTTCTACTTATTAAAAAGAAATTAACTATAAAACAGCCCCAGGCAAGCCCATCAGGAGGTCTTCCAGAAGGTGGCACTGGTACCATAGGAGATGATGGCACCACATCTGTTATTGCCCTGGACGACTTTCTAGTGGGGCAAGACATGGAGGTGGCAGACAGTGATGCTGATGACCCTGACCCGTGTGAGCCTAAACCAATGCATGTGTTTATGTCCTAGTTTTTAACAAAAAAGTTTTAAAAAACTTAAAATAGAAGCCAAGAACAGTGGCTCACACCTGTAATCCTAGCACTCTGGGAGGCCAAGGCAGGCAGATTGCTTGAGCTCAGGAATTCAAGACCAGCCTGAGCAAGAGCGAGATCCTGTCTCTACTAAAAATAGAAAAACTGGCCAGGTGTTGTGGTGGGGGCCTATAGTCCCAGCTACTTAGGGGGCTGAGGCAGGAGGATCTCTTGAGCCTAGGATTTTGAGACTGCTGTGCGCTAAGCTAAGGCCATGGTACTCTAGCCTGAGCAAACAGCAAGATTCTGTCTCAAAAATAAATAAATAATTTTAAAAATAGAAAAAAGGTTATAGGATAAGTAAAGAAAATGTTTTTGTAAAGGTATTCAATGCATTTGTATTGTAAAGTAAGAGTTATCACAGAAGTTCAAAAAGGTTTTTTTTTTTGCAGTTTTTGGCCAGGGCTAGATTTGAACCTGTTACCTCTAGTATATGGGGCCAGTGCCCTACTCCTTTGAGCCACAGGTTCCGCTTGTCAAAAAGATTTTTTAAAAAGTAAAAAGCTACTAAAGTTATCGTAAGCTAAGTTTAGTTTATTACTAGAGAAAATCTTTTTCATCAGGTAGTGTAGCCTAAGTGTGCAGGGGCTGTGAAGCCTAAGGGAGTGTGGTATGTTGAGGTCTGAATGCACCACTCAACTTACTGACTCAGCCAGAGAAATTTTTAGTCCTGTTAGCTCCATTCATGGTAAGAGCCCTAGACAGGTGCACCATTTTTTAGTCTTTTGTATCATATTTTGACTGTACCTTTTCTAAGTTCAGACAGACAAACAATTAACCACTGTGTTACCCTTGCCTACCATATTCAGTACCATGATGACAAGCTGTACAAGGTGCAGCCCAGGGACAACAGATGACCCCAAATGGCTGAGGCGTGTCAAGGCTACACCACGTAGGTCCAGAATAGCACAGTCTACAATGTTCACATAACAACAGACTCATCTAACAAAGCACTTCTCAGAACATATCCTTGTCCTTATGCGCCGTGTGATTGCATAGACACACATTCATCTATCTGTGTGAGTATGTACGCATGTGGCTAACTGCAGGGATTTGACCTTATGCAACTGTGGGAGCTGGTGAAACAGCCTCAGAAAGGCTGCTGTCTTTGCAGCTAATGCTGGTGCTGGATGTCCACAGCACAGTCAGGAAGGGGAGACAGTGGATTTTAAGTAGGAAAGGCAAAAAAAGCTAGAACCCACAGAATTGAGCTGGAGTCCAGGAGGATGAAGGAAACCTAAGTGTCTTGTGACTCTGACCCTGGCTTTTGGGAGTCTTATAGAAGCTGGACCCCTCTGTGCTGGGGCTAAGGACACATGCCAGGAGCAGGAAGGAGAAAGTCAAGAGGCCACTGGGGCAGGTGTGTCCAGCAAGGGAGTGACAACATTGGTGGCTGCTGCTTCACCTCCAACTTCCACATCTCCCCTGGATACCTGCTGAGGTCCACCCTACAGAAATCATATGGGGAAGAGAATTCTGGGAAGTGGAGTTCAGCTAAGCCAAGTGGACAGGTGACCAGACCACCATACCCAGCTTTCCTCTCGGCTCAGTCTGCTGGGAGGACTCATCAAGTGCCCTTTGGGAAGGGATTCCCAGCTGCCTCCTGAGAAAACATACTAGTCTGGTACCATGGTGATGGGGACAGAATAGTCCAAGCAGACAGGTGACTGCCAGGGCAGGATATGGTCTGTTTGTCTTCTTATCGTCCCAGGCAGGCTACAAAGCCCCCACTCCTCACAGCTGTGTGCTGTCCAGGCCACTGTGAAAGGGCTCATCCAGGAAGATCTCTCTTGGGTTTGAAACAACAAGGCTGCAGTGGGACTGGCACTGGCCACTTGGGCAATGTTGAGAGACAAGGTCCTTGATGTTAGATGCCAGTGGCAGCACTGGCAGACAACACATGTCACCAAAGCACCTTTGGTGAGTGTGGACAGATGTGTCTGCCGCAGCCTGTTTGGGGCATCAGTAGGTGTCACGTGGGAGCAGGACAAGAATATGGAGGTCATCAAATCGGTGGCCAAGAGCACTGACTGCAGAGACCCTGCTTAGGGGAGACAAGGCAAAGACTGCAGGAGTGCTCAGGGGGTCTCCGAGGGCCACTGTCTGTGACTATTACTATGGGCCACATTTTTAATCTGGGCTCTTCCTGCATTATCATGGCCTAGGAAACACAAATAAAAGTCATCAGATGATCAGAGTACACCAGATGGCAACAACATGTCTGAGGATATAGAGCTGTTCTGTTGAGAAGGCGTTTACTTCGGAGGCTGAGCGAAAGCCTTTGAACTTATTCCAAAGGAGAAAGAATATGGCTCTGCTAGGTTGGGGAAGAGGTGACATCATCTCCCAAAAGTAGTGTTGTGGTTTCCACTCAACACTCGCTAGAAAAACAGCTGGAGTGGCCACAGAGCGGACTTGTGGCCTCAGAACATCAGAGCACAATCCTTGACTCAGGTGCCATCAGCCCTTTCAGGTGTGACTTTCTCATCTGTCTGAGCTTGATGCAAACATCACCTTACATTTTACAACCTCTGGGCATTTCTACAGAGGTTTAAACATCTTTCTATATGCAAATGAATGAGTTCTGGCATGAGAGGGGAAAGTCATTCTCTAAAACAGAATTAGGGAAATTTCCTTCTCACTGACCAGTCGAAAATAAAAGGTCTGTGCTGTTTATTGTTCATAAATTATCTTGCCTGAATCAATTAAGTACTTGAGTGTCACTGGAAGCATGCTGAGCTGTAATCAAGGAAGCTGTCTCAACCTGTCACCGCCTCCTCTCTGTGGCTTCTTCCAAGAATCTGTTAAGACAGAGCCTACCTGAAACCATATGTGCTGAGCAAAACTGCACAGAAAAAAATAACTTTGTTTTTACTTTACTTGAAACATTTTTTTTTTTTCAGAAAAATTCAGGTATAGAAGATGGACTCATACGTATTATCATCAGAAGCTGGGCAAAACCCCTCTTGTAAAGCTTCTGATTTTGAACATGACTACAAAAGACAAGTTCTGGTGTATTTATTTAAAGGCCATGGTCGTTAGTGAGTTCTTCCAAAACCTACTTAATTAGGGTGGACTATTCAGAGGAGATAGGAATGGTGAAGGTCTGTCTGATGGTTACACAAGATATTTCACAAAACTGCAGAAATGCCAAGTGATTTTGTCCCTGAGATATTTCCACAGTAACCTTTCTCCTTCTGCATCAGTGTTTTTCCCTGGAACTGACTCCAGCTCAGGAGTTATTATAAAAGGCCTCCTAAGGCTGGGCGGGGTGGCTCGCACCTGTAATCCTAGCACTCTGGGAGGCTGAAGCAGGTAGACTGCTTGAGCTCACGAGTTCGAGAATAACCTGAGCAAAAGTGAGACCCCATTTCTACTAAAGTTAGAAAAACTAGCGGGGCATTGTAGTGGGTACCTAAAGTCCCAGCTGCTTTAGGGAGCTGAAACATGATGATCACTTAAGTCCAAGAGTTTGAGGTTGCTGTGAGCTAGGACACCATGGCACTCTATTGAGGGCAATAAAATAAGACTGACTAAAAAGGAGGGGGAAGGAGGAAGGGAAAGGAGGGAAAGGGAAGGGAAGGGGAGGAATGGGTCCTAAACGCAGCTGCCACTTTGTCTATTGTGGGGATGACATGCTGCTACTGAGACTGGTATCACATTTGCCTTTCAAATGAAATATCTCTCCTCCTTATCACCAGAATGTGTTTCCCATGGTATGTCTTCCTAATCCTCATCTTCTTAAGAAAACAAGTAAAGTCACCCCACAGGTGGGTCTGACTAGAGAAGCCTGGGTCACTGAACAAGGCCTCAGTGCAAGGGAGGTGGGATAGCAGGTTCCACTGAAACCTCAGACAGGCTGAACTGCTGGGGTGCAGACTCCCCCAGACATAAGGAGGGTGGTCACAGGTGTCTGACAACCACCAAGCAGGAGATGAATGTCCCTATACCCAGCAAGCCTTTACTTTTTTCTCCCGATGCCAACACTTTGGTTCCATCCTTTACCATCTATGTTTAGCAGCGGTTAAAACATGAGCTGCTGATTTACTTAAAACTCTCGTGTCCAGAATATGTACCAGAGTTAGGATAATTTTAACCCTAAATCCAACACCTTTTGCATGTTTGGGGCCAAGTATAAGGTAGACATAGTAAATGACTCAGTAACTTGCCTCAATAAGATTCTTTTTTTTTTTTTTTTGGAGACAGAGCTTCAAGCTATCCCCCTGGGTAGAGTGCCATGGTATTACAGCTCATAGCAACCTCTAACTCCTGGGCTCAAGTGAGTCTCCTGTCTCAGCCTCCCAAGTAGCTGGGACTATAGGCGCCCGCCACAACGTCCAGCCATTTTTTGGTTGCAGCCATCACTGTTGTTTGGCGGACCCGGGCTGGGGATTCGAACCCGCCACCTTAGGTGTATGTGGCTGGCACCTTAGCCGCTTGAGCCACAGGCACTGAGCCAAGATTCTTAATAAAGAAAGAACTCTTACTGATTCTGGTTTAATGCATTTATTACATCAGAAATTAAACCAGTTCATATTGGCAAGATTTTCAGAACTGGAGTTTGAAACCTCACAAGTTTTCATAAAGAGGTCAGAGTGACTACTTGGAATGGTCAGGCACTGAGGCTTCCCAGACACTGGGCTCCCCCCTGGTATTGTCACTAGCCTGTGCTACAAGTGTCAGACTCTTATTCTTCAACTACAAGATGAAAACACATCAATTATTAAAAAAAAAATTTTTTTTGCACACCAGTAGTACCCAGCAGAAATACTAAGCCCTGCATCAACTGTTGGAGAAGGAAGAGGTGTCTGCAATAGGGAAGCACCTGGAGACCCACCCTCCACTGCCCCTCTGCTTCCAGGGCTCCTGGGGCCTCCAAAACATATCATTTAAAAGCCACTGAACTTCGAAATCGCTAAGGTCCCTTGCAGAACTGTGATTCTATGAGTCTGAAACGCTGTCCCTGAAGCCAAGTTTCTCAGCCTCAGCACTAATGACATTGGAGGCTGGATAATTCTTTGTTGTCAGGAGCTGCCCTGTGCATTACAAGAGGTCTAGCAGAATCTCTGCCCTCTACCAACCACATGTCATTAGCACCCTCAGCTGCTGTGCCAAATGTCCCCTGGGGGACAAAAATCCCCTCTTAAGTTACCCTTGAGGACGACTGTTCTAAGTTAATTTACATGGAAAACCACACTTCCTTCCATTTTATTGTCCATTTTGCTGTTTATATCTCGTGGGGGGCTGGGTAATCCAAAACCCAGCACTGACACCTCTGTCTTCTGTTGCTGGCATCTTAAGCCTTTGCACTTTCACGTGTACCAGCTAAAACACCAATCTCCAACTATATCAACCATCTTTTCCCACTCATAATCCCGTTATTCTCTTCCATTGAGCATGGATCCCATCAATCAAGTGAATTGCTAGTTCCCAGTCAACATGACCTACCAAGTGGTGAAAAGAATCAGCTAGGAATACAAAAGAAAATTATGATGATGATAGTACTTATTATCACCATTTTTAGTAGTAGTATCATTAAAACTTACATGGTAATGCTTACTATGAATCAAATGCTATATATATGCATATATATATTTCCCCAAAGTACTTCAAATAGACTATCAGGAAAAACTGTCCAAACTTGGGAATGGGCAAGAGATTCCTGGGTATGAGTGTGTGAGTGTTCTAGCAGACCCATGAGAACACTTGTTTCGATACATTATGCAAGTCTGATTAGCTTTCTGTTCAGGAAACCCTTTTGCAACTCTGTACGTTATTCCAGTATCTGCTGTAACAAAGGAACCACAAACTAGGTGGCTTAAAGTAACAGAAATTCATTCTCTCACCCTCTGGAGGCAAGAAGTCTGAAATTAGTTCCACTCAACCAAAGTCAAGGTGCTGGCAGGGCTGTGCATCCTCTGGAGGCTGAGGAGAAGACATTTCTTGACTCTTCTGGCTTTTGGTGGCTGCCAGCATTCCTTGGCTGGTGGTCACATCATTCCAGTCCCTGCCTCTTTGGTCATATTGCCTTCTCCTCATCTCTGTGTCAGCTCTTTCTCCCTCTACCTCTCTTTTACAAAAACACTTGTGATTTCATTGGGCCCACCAGGATAATCCAGGATAATCTTCCTATTCCAAGAGCTCTAATTGAATTATAGCTGCAAAGTCATTTTTTAAATATATGGTAACAGTCACAGGTTCAAGGACTAGGATATGGATATCTTGGGAAGGGGACATAACTTGGATTACCATTGTAGGGTTATCTGCTAAGCTGCAGAAAACTGAGGGTAATACAAATAATTCCTGTCATGAATTGTGTTCTTGGGAGAGAATATAATATACCTTTATGAATTAAACTCTCATTTGAACTCCATTTAACACCTTACTGATCGCCCTATAAATAAATAAAATATGCTTCACATTTTCATTATTTGCATGAGAGACATGATTTTACCTTTTTTTAAAGTTATACCTTAGTGATGTTAACTCATTCATTAATCCTAAAAACAAGGCTGTGAGATACGATTTTACATTTGTCCCATTTTACAGACTAGAAAATTGAGTCTCTGAGAATTTAGGAGACTTGTCCAAAGTCACACAGCTAAGAAGTGGTTTAGCATGAGGGTCCATTGTGCGTCAAAGTGTGATGACAAGACTAAATTGACCTTTAAATGTCTCATTAAGCTGCCTTGAATAGGAGTCCATAAAAGCTTTGTAGTTTGCTTTGGGAGTTTGCTAAAGATCTTCCACAATAACTGTTATGAATTAAATATTGTTCCCTTCTAATAATCCACCTGTTGAAACCCTAACTCCCATTGTGATGGTATTAGGAGGTGGGGCCGCTGGGAGATGACTGGGTCATGGGAGTGTAGTCCTCATGAATGGGATTAGTGCTCTTACGAATGAGACCCCAGAAAGCTCCAGGTCTGTCTCACCATGAAAGGATCAGCTAGAAGATAGTCATCAACTAACCAGGAAGCAGGCCCTCAACAGGCACTGAATATGCTAGCACCTCAATCTTGGACTTCCCAACCTCCAGAACTGTGAGAAATAAATATCTGTCATTTAAAAGCCACTCAGTCCGTGGCAGTTTCTTATAGCAGCCAGAAATGACTAAGACAACAACATACATTAAAAATGAAACACAGGTCAGACCCTCTGAGGCCAGACACGTGATCTACCTGAAGAAGGGCTGGATGCTTTTGCTTCTACTTTAGAACACAATCATGAAATGTAAATATTAGGACTGAGCCAACACACATATGCAAACTGAAAAATAAATATCTGTGATGGGAAAAACGGTATTTGTTGTTTATAATGCCCAATTGCAAAGGACGGATCACCAAGAAGTCTCCTTTGTTTGCTAAAAGGGATAGTAAGCTTAAGAAAATCAGATTGGAAAAGCTAAGCGATAACCTACTTAGTGTAAGAAGGGGAGACATATGCAAAGATACAGGGCAAGGAGGAGGAGGTACCTGGCAGCCAATGAGGAAATCTGGGGGTAGAATTAATTCTGTCATTGCGATTGTGTTGAGTTTTACTGTGGCCTGTCACAGAGCCTTCTCTATAGCTTCTTGCATTAACTGCCCATAAAAATTGTTTTACGCAAAACATGCTTGGGTAGAGCCAAATTTGTTTCCCAAGTTCACAACTATAATTTAAAAATAAAACCCTATGCACCACCCCCCCATACCAAACTCTCGTCCATTGACTAAACAGATCCCCTTCTGGCCAAGGGAACCCACGGAAAACCTTAAAATTGAGTTTCTGGCCACAAAGGGAAGAGTTAAGCATACCTTCTTATACCCCCTCCTTTGAGGGGTTTAGAATAATTATGAACAGGACCTAAGGACATGCAAGGCAAAGGTTATGTCATACCTGCAGGCCACCTTGCTTAACAAATCCCTTTGAATACATTGGGGTCTGTTGTGTGATTAGCAGACCTCCCCCCCGCCCCCCATATCTCAACTCAAGCATTCCTTCCTACTGATTCCAAGCCTTCAGACCAGTGGTTCTCAACCTTCCTAATGCCACAGCCCTGTAATACAGTTCCTGTGGCTCACAACCCACAGGTTGAGAACCACTGCTTTAGACAAAGCTTTGTTTCTTTAACCAATTTACAAATCAAAGAGTCTCTGGACCCTATAACCTGTAAGCCCCCTACTTCAAGATATTCTGCCTTCTCAGGCCAACCCAGGGTACACCTTCCCTGTACTGATTTACGTTTTTCCCTGCAATTCCTTTCTCCCTACAAAGCATAAAACCAAACTGTAACCCAACTGCCTCAGGACCACTTACTCAAGACTTCTTGGACTTATGAATCTCTGTCTATTACTCATATTCAATGTGAAACAAACCTCTTTAAATTATTTTATAGAATTTGGGTTTTTCTCCCATTAACATAATGCTGAGCTCTACTTTTAGAAGGATGCAGGATTAGAACAGGGAGATGTCCACAGGGTTCCAATCACATTTGGGTCACACAAAATTACATTCTAAAATTACATGTACGCTTTTCAAAATGTGTAAAGGATTAACTATGGCTTGGGGGAATCCAAATGGCAAGATTTTGGTATATTACTGCACCTCAAATGTAATGAATGTGTATGAAAAAAAGTTTTTAAAAAAGGAACCAATGATTTCACTATAAAAAAAAATAGTGACACAAATCTAAATATTATTGAATATGCAAAACACCCACCCTCACTCTTTAAAATCCAAGAATCAGACAGCTGGCTTCATCTGTGATTCCCAGTAACTTGTTATCAAAACTCAAGGTTCCCTCGGGTGCCTTTGAGTTAAGCGAGTTCCCCAGTCTGTTCAGTTTCTTATTCATGTTAAATCTCTGCCTAGCTTGCGGTTTTTACATCACATTGCCTCCCTCCTTCAGCTTGGATCAATCTTTTCATTTCTGAAAGTCAGCAGTTTAAAAAGTGTTTTTCCTTTCTGAATCTGGTTCTGTGTCTCAAAAACTAGAGAAAGGACCCAGATGGAAGTCACTAGGAAGGGGACTAACCAAACCCGAGCTCTCTGAAGTACCATAGCTCCCTTCAACTTGGTTATCTGGGCCACCGGAGAGGCCCCAAACCACCCCACACACCTTATGCCTCCCAAAATTTAAATTTGTGTTCCAGTCTTGCCTCTTATTCTTCTTGGAGTTATGCCGTAACTCTGGAACTAACGTGTGCTTAGGACACAGGACACAATAGTAGAGAAGAGAAACAAAAGAGAACAACTTCTTCCCTGTCTCTCATCATCCCCCCAACCCCAGGGTTCCAGGGGTTCTGCTGCTGCCCACTGACCAAGTGTGATATCATCACAGCCATGGCAAGAAAGATCATCAATGCATTCTAACCCCTCCCACTTCATTTGCAAGAAAGGACACAGAAAAGAATGAATAGATCATTTTTCTAGTAAATCTTTGGAGTTTAAAGGCTGTGCCAAGGGAGGAAGAAGCAGCGATAGTAAAACAGCTTCTTTCTGTTTCAAGAGAGTCTTCAAAGATAACCCTCACCCTGCCCTTGTTGGGAAGTTAGGTGCAAAGGAGAAAGGAATGAGAGGGGACCCCTTGGTACAGACTTCTCCTTGACCAAGCTCTGGTCAGGTTCCCTTGTTCCTTAGGCCTTGACCCTGTGTGGTCTTCTGTGTCTGTCCTCCCCAAGTCCAGTTTTGACAAGAATCTGCTAACATTGGTCTAGGACAGCGGTTCTCACCACAGAAACTGTATTAAAGGCCACGGCATTAGGAAGGTTGAGAACCACTGCTCCAGGAGCACCCCATAACCTTGACATCTGATCGAGGTCCTCATCCCCTACATCCCCTATCCTTGATGTCAAAGCCCTTAACCTGCCTTTAGCAAGAATCCTTATAGGCCACTTTAACAATAATCTCCCTACCCTGATGTCTCCTCTTAATAATTTCTCACGGCTGACTGTCACCCTGCTCCTTGGCTATAAATCACCACTTCTCCTTACTGTATTTAGAGCTGAGCCCAAGATCTCTCTTTTGTTGTAAGAGTCAACCCCTATTGTAATAGTGTTAATAGTGTTGAAGAAAATCTTTCTTACCATTTTAACTAGTTCAAAATAATTTTTTAACATTCTGAGCAGAGGGGACTGTAAACTAAAATTAAAATCCTAAGCCCACCCCACCACCTCACTGAATGAACCTCTCTTGGCTAGCGGGACTCCAGAAAAACCTTAAAACTGAGCTCCTGGCTGTGAAGGGAAGGGAGATGAGACAGGCCTCTTCATACCACCCCTCCTGGAGTTTACACACAACAACTGACCAGCATTAGTGTTAAAACAGAGATCCTAAGACTGACAAAACACACTGTCTGTAGCAATAACATACCAAATTATAAATAGGAGCAAAGGCCAGGTATGGCCAGGGTTAAGTCACTCCTGTAGGCCATCCATTTGCTTAACAGATCACCTGGAGGGGTAAACTGTGGATTGTTCTAAGATCACCAGAATTCTTTATCTTAACATAAACCATTCTTTTCTACGGACTCCCAGCTTTTAGAAAAAATTTTATTCCTTTAACCAATAGTTATGAATTCAAGAATCTGTTTCTACCTATAACCTGTAATCCTCCACTCCCAGCTGTTTCTCCTTTTCGAGCCAAAACAATGCAGACCTTCTGTGCATGAATTAAAATAAAATCTTTAGGTTCCCCCAATGGCTGATTGACTGGACCCCCTATTGGCCAAAGGAATCTCCTAAAACTGAGTTGCTAGCCATGAGAAAGGAGATTAGACAGGCCTCATCATGTCCTCCTCCATCCTTAGAGATGTCCTTTGTGACTCATTCCCAGGCCTAAGGCTATGCAGGACCTATGTGCATGTCCTCAATATACATAACAAACTACTTGAGGATGGGTATATGTCCAATAATTTGTGATCAACAGACCCTTAACTTAATCCAAGGATTCCTTTTTTGGCTAACTCCTGGTCTATTAGACAAAGCCAAGTGTCACCTGAAGAGTCTTTAAACCCACCTATAACCTGTAAGACACACCCTCCTTGAGGGGTTTCAACTTTTTGGACCAAGCCAATGTCTGCTTTCCACATATTGATTTATGACTTTACCTGTAAATTCCTGTCTCCCTGAAATGTATAAAACCAAATTATAACCCATCACTTCAAGTCCATTTGTTCAAGGCTTCTTGGGCATGGCTCCCAGTCATGGTCCTCAAATTTGGCTCAGAATAAATCTCTTCAAATTATTTTACAGAGTAGGGCTTCTTTTCCATTGACACACGTACAGTTTTACAAATTTACCTGCAATTCCTATTTCCCTAAAATGTATAAAACCAAACTGTAATCCAGCTGTCTTGGGCACATTTTCTCCAGATCCATTGAGACTATGTTCTCCAGGCTCAGAGAACTCATACTGGCTCAGAATAAATCTCCTTACGTGACCTTACAGAGTTGTTTGTTTTGTTTTTCTGTTAGCAGGAGAAATGGCTGTGGATGGGGAGTGATCATCCTTGACACTGAGAAAAGGATAGAGGGCCAGGATTTGGGGATCGCCAATCTAGGGGGGAACTACATTATGTGCTCCCACAATGTTCTCCACCAGGAGTGACTGCATAGAGGCCTCTGGAAGGCTGTGGATCTTGGAGAACCTTCTGGATCTACAGGTCAGAGCCGCTACTGCCCCTGCCATCACTGAGATGGAGGGTCTACTCTCCTAGGACATCTTCATGCAGGATAAATGTAGAAATGCAACAGGAGAGCCAAATTAAGCCAGTTTTCCACTGATCCCCCAAATGGGATCATATCCTGTTCTGGAGGGTCACACAACAAGTTGGTAGAAATTAATAATAAATAACTCAGACCTGTTGAGACCTGTGTGGCAGGGAGCACTAAGGTGAGAGGACCTGCTGGGAGAGCCACTCCAGGACTGGACAGGGAAAAGCAGAGGAGAAGGAGGGCTGGGGGAAGGGAAGACCCTGCCTGGCAGCCACTCTAGGGAGGCAGCAACAGCTGCTGCAGCCTTATGGGACTCACTCATCCCTCCCCTGTGGATATGTTAATGGGGGTCCCATTTCTGACTTTTTATGTTAATTTATATGATGTATGTTTATGCCCCACTGTGTAAAAAGAACATTGAATTAATGAGCACATGAAAGAAAACCATAGCCTTCAGTAATCACTCTTCAAATACTCTTCTAAGTCCTTCTGGATGAAGAACTGCTGCGTTCTGCTTCTAAGAAATCCCTTCATTATCACCTCCCTGTTTTGAATACCTCCCATAGAACTCATTAAATAGGTACTCGGTTTCTTAATGAGGAGAACATACAGCAGGTCAATGATTGTTTCAACACTTTTTGCTCAAGAAAAAATGAAAGACCCTTTCCTGCATTCTCTCTCCATTTTTTTCTTCATTTTTTCAACTGTTTTCTAACATTCTCGAGATAACATTTCCAGTGTTAACAGTGAAGTTTGTGGGTGGCTTTCCCATGACAAGTCTATGGGGTCAATTGTTAGAAAGATGAGTGGAGGCGTGCTCTAGCGGCAGTACTCTTAAATGGCTGCATTTCAATTTAAAGCATGAGAACATTTTCAGGAATGTGAGATTTTTATGTCTCTAGCACCACTACTTATATTTTACCCTCAAACCCAGATCCTTGTTGTGAGACCTATTTATCCTTCAAAAAGGTCTGACCAAACGCACCAAGGGCAGGTGGTGAGCGCTCTTGTTGTTGTTTTGTTGGGATGGTAGGGATTTAGTTTTCATTTATTTTTGTCAGTCATTTCTAATCAGACATGCAATTTAAGAAATAAAAATCTCAGGATAGTTTACTTTCCCTGTTACTGCTATGGTCCAATAACACCATCCATGGCTACAGGTATTTGATAGATACAGCGTTGAATTAAGTTTGATCTAAAGGTCTCTCCATAAAGAATTGTAACCTAACTTGGTGCATAGACAGACTCCAACCTATTCCAGTAACAAGTAAGGAGTCTCAGCCAATCACAGGCAGCCACGTGTGGAAGTAGGTTCCAATAAGGCAACATGCAACTGTAACCAATCTAGCTATTCTCTACTTCGGGTCCATTTTCTGTAAGTCACTTTCCTTTCCTATCTATAAATGTTATCTACCCATGGGGCAGCACCAGAGTCTTTCTTAAACTATTCTGGTTCTAGAGCTATCAGATTCACAAATCATTCTTTGCTCAATTAAATTTTATTAAATTTGATTTATCTAAAGGTTTTCTTTTAACAGTATCTAACCCTAGCCTTGTACCCACTCTGTCCAGCTCTTGCTCCATGTAGCTATTAATGCAATGAGAAAGTTCCACTGTCTATGATCCTGGGGCAAACAAAGATCAACCAGATGCTACTCCACTGGTGCTCAGGACAGAGTCCCAGCGCACCCAGGCTCAGTCGGGGAGAGGGTGGCCAGCTGCCAAGCCCAGCAGCAGGTCTGAGACCACCCATCATGTTAAGCTTTGTGCGTGGCCCTCCTCTGCAGTTTGGAGGTGGGAGAGAACACAGAGCCCTGCTGGGGAACACGGGGCGTGATGCGCAAGCAGGGAAGGGTGGGCGGCTGTTGTCCCTGCCTTCTGGTGATGCCTGCTGTTCTGGATAAAATGTCATTAGCTCCTTTCTACAAAGAGGCTTATTTTAAAATGTAAATGCAATAACATAAGCATCTCTTCCCTTCCCTCCAGGCCTCACGCTGGATTGTCAGAAGCATAAGGAGGAACTAAGAGTCCACCAACTGGGTGCACAGGTCAGTGGCATCACACCTATTATTTGACTTCATCTTCACAGGATCTCTTAGAGTTAGGTGACTGCTCCTGAAACTTTTCATGGGAATTGAAGGTTCGCGGACTGGAATCAGGTAAAAGAGCTGCTAAGTGCTGGGACCAAACCTGGCCAAGTGAATCTTCTTCTTCACCCTCTGGAGTTTTGCTAAAAAAAAAAAAAAAAAACCAACTTCCAAAAGGTAGATTAATTGGAGAAAAGGCATACAAATTTAACATGCATGTATGGGTTAGAGTGAAGACCCAAAGATAAAGTGGAAATCATCCATTTTTATGCTTAGGTTCAATAAAGCACAGACAGCAGTATCAAAGTGTGATTGGACAAAAAGCGTATGATCTAATGCTAATAGACC
Organism: Galagoides demidoff; assembly: GCA_963574575.1. Taxonomy (NCBI): domain Eukaryota; kingdom Metazoa; phylum Chordata; class Mammalia; order Primates; family Galagidae; genus Galagoides; species Galagoides demidoff. The sequence goes on along the minus strand of CAUYQV010124137.1, from coordinate 19,146 downwards.
GAGTGGGGAAGCCTGCAAGGCCTGTGGAGAGATTCTTCTTGACCTTTTTGGGCAGTATTCCTGGGGCAGAATCCTCTCTGGAATGGGAATCTTACAACCTACCGTTAAATAAAGTAGGTCAGATAATTTCCTTGTGGCCAGTTTTTATCCAGATAGGACAGAGGAAAAAAAGCAATATTTTTAGGTTTCACAGCTGGCTTGGGGGAAGGGGGTTCTGGTTTATTTCTAGAATCTGCCTTGGGGAAGATGGATTCTAGTTTCTATGGCTAGCCTCAGAGGCAGGTGAAGGTCAGAGCAAAATTGTTGCTTCTGGGGCTGCATCTGAGGCTTTCTTTTCAGGGTATTATTTTCCAAGTCCCCACAAAAGGATATTTGGTTTTAAAAGTTTAACTTGTTCTCTTACTCAGACAGGACTATCCCTGAAAAAGAAGTCATCTCCTGGCTACTGTGGTGTTTTTCAAAAGGGATTTAGGATTCCAGATGGGATACCCTTCCCCTCATGGCTGGCTGGGGGAAGCAGGGCCTACCGGCATTAGAGACAGCTGTCTTCTCTGGAAACAAGAACTAACAGTTCATCCCTGAGGGCCTGGTACAGTGCCTTGTCATAATGATGTTCAAGAAATATTTGCTAAATAAAGGAGATGAATAAGGATTTATTAAAATGCAAAGGAAAAATACATTGGAATGTATTCATACCCTGGAACATATTAAGTTCTTATACGAATTTTCAAAACTGTAGTGTGAATGGGTTTATGGGAGATTAGCAGGTAAGTCACTGAACAGGGCCCAGACACAGTGGGGAAAGTTCCAGGCAAAGAGATGCAGAAAGTCTTGCTGAAAGTCAAGCTGCTAAGAGGTGATTCAGTCAAGAGGAGGAGACTGCGGTGGCGCCTGTGGCTCAGTGGGTAGAGCACTGGCCCCATATACCGAGAGTGGAGGGTTCAAACCTGGCCCAGCTAAACTGCAACAAAAAAACAGCCAGGTGTTATGGCGCCTGTAGTCCCAGCTACTTAGGAGGCTGAGACAAGAGAATCGCCTAAGCCCAGGAGGTGGAGGTTGCTGTGAGCTGTGACATCACAGCACTCTACCGAGGGCCATAAAATGAGATTCTGTCTCTATAAATAAATAAATAAATAAAAGAGGAGGAGGCTGGGGTTCGGCACCTGTAGCTCAGCGGCCAGGGTGCTGGCCACATACACCACGGCTGGTGGGTTTGAACCCAGCTTGGGCCTGCCAAATAAGACAACTACAAGAAAAAAATAGTTGGGTGTTGTGGCAGGCACCTGTAGTCTCAGCTATTTGGGAGTCTGAGGCAAGAGAATCGCTTAAGCCCAAGAGGTTTGAGGTTGCTATGAGCTATGAAACCACAGCATACTACCGAGGGCAACAAAGTGAGACTCTGTCTCAAAAAGAAAAAAAAAAGGAGGAGGCTGGGAGAATCTGGTGCTTCCTCTGCAGCCTCATTCTCATCCCCCCTCCCATGCTATTTAACACACAAAGGATAGTTATTAAAGAATGTCAACATGGATATTTTGGAGTCAAGTTCGCTGGTGAAGTAGGTTATTATGCTAGACAGAAATTATCTGGATTATAAAGATAAAGGATATTTAAAATGAAATCTGGTTAGCACCCGCCCCCAACCCAGGGAGCCACTCTTCAACTTCCATTTATGCAAAAAAAAAAAAAAAAAGTTTATATAACATGTTCCAGGCAGGGTACTATACCCTAGAGATGTAATACTGAAAAAGATAAGCTTGACTCTCACTCTCCTGGAGTTGCCAGTCTGGGACTCACCAAACCACCACCAAGAACAGAGAAAGTGACGGATGGTATGAATCAGAATACTAAGAGTGACAGAGAATCCAGGGCCGGGATCCAGGTACAACTGGCACTCTTGCTAAAACAGATGGTGCAACATTGAAGAAATGCTACCCAGAATTCAGCAGAGAAGACACTGACTACACTTCACAGAATTTGCCAGAGAAAACAAAAAGCAAGATGCTTAATGCTTACTCCAGGGCCCTAGGCCTGAACCCAGCAGAGTCACTCCTTCCCATCAGTCACAGCCGTGGAACGGAGACAGAGTGATGCTCCCTGCTCTGCTAGACTCGGGCTTCTCCTCAGGGCAAACAAAGCAGGCTAATACACTGATTTTTAAAAATGTGTAACAACTTGTCTACCCAATGTATATTTTTTTCTAATAGCCATCATAAAAACTATTGCATATTAGGCCCCCACAAAATATTGATTCTAAAGAAAATAAGTGAAAGCAAGAAATTAAGAATAAACGTTTATACTTTTAAAACCTAAGTGGTTTAAAAAAATACTTCTAAATAACTCTTAGATCAAGGGGGAAATAAAACCTGGAATTATACACTAGTTAAAAAATAGTGACAATTCTAATACTACATATAAAAACTTATGAGCTGTGGCAAGATCTGTACTCAGAGGAAAATACATAGCATTAAATGCTTTTGCTATTAAGCAAAACAAAAGAAAAACAAATGAACTGAGATTCACTCCAAAGGGTGGGAAGAGAGCAAAAAAACAAGGAGAAGAGAGGAACAGGTGAAATGAATTTGTAGAATTAAAATACAAGAAAGGAAGGTAATTGGTACATAAGGAGTTGTTTTGTTATATTTTATTTATTTTTTTTTTGCCATTAGAATTCGATAAAAGAGCTTTGACCACAAATAAATAGAAGGTTTTACATTTTTTAATGATGAATGGAAGAAAGATCAATCCCGAAAACTTTCTGAGACAGAGTGGATATCTGGTGTAGATTAATCACTGAAAATCTGGGAAAAGTTATCAGGAATAACTACCCAAACAACAGTAGACCCAGATGGCCCAGATGGTACTATATGTAAACTCTGTCTTTTTTTTTTTTTCTTTAGACAGAGGCTCATTTTGTCACACTGGCTACAGTGCAGTGACATCATTACAGCTAACAACAACCTCAAATTCCTGGTCTCCTGCGATCCTCTTGCCTCAGCCTCCTGAGGCTGGACCTATAGATGCATACCAACATGCCAGCTAATTTTTCTAGTTTGGGTAGAGATGGGGTCTTGCTCTTGCTCAATATGATCTTAAACTCCTGACCTCAAGCAATCCTCCTGCCTCAGCCTCCCAGAGTGCTAGGATGACAGCCTCTGTAAATTTTTTGAGGACTAGAAAAATGCCATGTAATCTGAAACTGTTCAAGATGTAAAAGAAAATGGAAAAATTTATAATTTCCTCCAAGCCTGCGTCACATTTATTATAAAAGCAGTAAGGCCAGCATAAACACCTCGAAAAACATTATATTAAGTGAAACAAGCCAGCCACAGAAGGCCATCCATTCCATTTCTATGAAATGTCCAAATAGGCAAATCCAAAGAGATATAAAATAGATGTGTGGTTGCCTAAGGCTAGGGGAGTTGGGGGGAAGTGAAGGTGATGAACAGGTAAAGTTTTGATAATGGTAACACAACTCTGTAGATGTACTAAGACCCACTTAATCATAGACTTCAAATGGGTAAAATGAGTGACATGCAAATTACATACTAATAAGGTTTTTTTTTTAAAGCACATACACACACACACAAAAGAGTACTAAATCACTAGTAACTAATGCACCAGGACCAAGTAGTGTTTACTCCAGAAATGTAGCCCTATTTTAGACAATCTATTAGTATAATTCAAAATATTAGTAAATCAAGAGAAAAATACATAATCACCTTACTAAATGTCAAAAAGCCATGTGAAAATATGTAATATGTGTTCCCAAGAAAAACTCCCAGGAAATTAGAAAGAAAATTTCCTTAATCTGGTGTCTAGTTAAAATAAACAGCCAATATTAGTCATAATGGTGAACCACTCAAGGCATTTCATTTACTCAGGAATGAGATTAAGATTTGCTGTCATCATGAATATTCAACATTGCTCTGTAGACTACAGTTAAGATAAAAATAATTTAAATATAATGATAGGAAATAAAGAAGCAAATTACATTTATTCCTATACAATGTGATTACTTAGAAAAATAAAAACTAGAAAATCAACACAAATTATTGGAATTTTTAAGAAAGAGTCTGGGAAAATAGGTAATTGTTATTCTAATGAAAACTGTTCACTGTAATAGAGTGAACACACAGAAAAGTACACAAATCTCAAGTGTTTAGCTGTCAATTTTCACAAATTGAACATATCCATTTAAGCCACCGCCAAGTCAAGAAACAGAAGATAACCAGTCCCTGAGAAGTCTCCCTTGAGCACATTCCCAGTCATCACCTTGTGGTTACCGGACTCCCAACACTAGATAAATGTTTGCAAGCTACTTCATTAAAGTATGATTGCTATAGAAAAATCTACACATATTTAACATATACAATTTGATGGGTTTGGAATAGAAATTTACATAAATAGAATCAAATTTAGTATGCCTTATTTTGTGCTGAATTCTTTGGTTCAACTTTATATTTGAGAACTATATATGACTTTTGTTTTAAAAACTAACATTTATATCCTCAGATAATTAAGAGAAAATACTGCATTCATAAAATAACAGAGTGTTATAGCAAAATATCAGTAGAGAAGCTTCAAAATTATAAATGCAAAAGCAGAAATAGAAGGTTTAGAAAGCAAAGCTAAGGAAATATTCCAGAAATATAGCCAAAAGATTTAAAAAAGAGAGGGTGAAGATAAAAAAAATTGAAGAAACAGCCCATAAGGAAAGTTCAACACCCAAATAAAATAATTTCTAAAAGTAGAGAATACACACAAACACATGCATGCTAGAAAGGAGGATATCAACAATGCACATGAGTTTCTGATGGTAAGTTCTATTAGGTGCCTGGAGAAATAACTATAAATAAATCTATTCCAAAGCACATCATCATGAAATTTCAGAACACCTGAATAGAAGGATTTCAAAAGAGAAAGACATATAAGTCACATTCAAAGAACCTGGAGTCAGAATGGCTCTGAACCTTCCAATTGCCACATTGAAAGTTAGAAGGCAATAGAATACTGCCTTCAAATTCTGAGGGGAAGTCATTCAAAATGCAAGAGAGGATCCAGACATGAAAGAACTAAAAATCTTACTTGAAGACATGTACCTGTAAAATAAGAGAATAAGCTAAAAAAGAGAAAGACACAGGATCAAGGACATACGAGACCCAACATGGGAGACAGGTGAAAAAAATACCAGGATTGCTGCTAGAGGGCAACCACTCTCGATGGTGGGCAGCAAAGAACTCTGCAGAGTCTTCTTCATGAAGATGAACCAGAAAGAATACCTAAGGTGGCTGAGAGGATTGAGAAGAAATTAAGACATGTGGCATATCTGTAGATGAATTACTGAACAGAAATAAAAAACAAAGCAAACAAAAAGGCAATGATTAAGTCCAAGAAAAACATAAAGCTATACAGGAAAGGGAAAAATAACCACAGTATACCGTATGGATCAGCTGCAAATACTTATAACAATACTAAGATCAAAAAATGATGTAAACAATTACAATATAATGATATTGGAAGACAGGTAAAGGTGGTATAATAAGTACTTGGATTTTGTCCCAGTTCCTGGCATAAAGCTCCTAAAGCCCTTGCAATGTCCAGAGTGAAGAATGTCTAAGATATATTAATGACATGACTCTTGCTGAAGAGCTCCTAGAGGGCTTTAGAGTGGAGGCTGGTGGGCCATAAAGATTAAGTTATGATTAGAGGGTTGGTGCTTTTAGCACTCTCCCAGTCCCTGACCTCTAGGAGGAAGTGAGTTCAAACACCAATGGCCAGTGATTTAGTCAATCATCTTTAATGAATGAAAACTCTACAAAAACCCCTAAGAAATGAAGTTTGGAGAGCTTCTGAGCTAGTGAACATATTGAGATGCTCATCATTCCTAATCATCAGAGAAATGCAAACCAAAACTACCCTGAGATATCTTCTAACTCCAGTGAGAATGGCCCACATCACAAAGTCTCAAAGCTGCAGATGCTGGCATGGATGTGGAGAGAAGGGAACACTTTTACACTGCTTTGAACACTTTTACAGCCTTCCTTCCTTTTTGGAAGGAAGTATGGAGAATCCTCAAAGAACTCAAATGAGATCTCCCCTTTGATCCTGCAATCCCATTAGTAGGTATCTATCTAGAAGAAAAAAAATCATCTTATTATAAGGACATTTTCACTAGATTGTTTTTTGCAGCTCAATTTACAATCACCAAGATGTGGAAACAATTGAAATGCCCATCAACACAGGAATGGATTAATAAATTGTGGTATATGTATACCATGGAATACTATTCAGCCATAAGATGGAGACTTTATATCTTTTGTGTTCACCTGGGTGGAGTTGAAACATATTCTTCTTAGTAAAGAATGGAGAACCAAGTATCCAGTGTACTCAATACTAATATTATGCCAGTAGATGATCTAATACATGCCCACATAAGAGAAAAACTCAATTCAATTCAAGGCATGGGGGGGAAGAGAGGAAGAAGGGGAATGAGTGAGCTCCCACTACAAGGGCACAATGTGAAGGTATATGGCACACCTTCTGGGTGTGGGACACAATTACAACAGGGACTTTACCTAACAGATGCAAACATTGTAACCTAATTGTTTGTACCCTCACAATAATCTGAAATAAAATAAATAAATAAATAATAAAAGAATGAAGAGCAATGCCACTGGAGAATAAGTGGAGCTTTGTAGAACACATACTTAACTTTTTAAACATGTACATATGAAATTTTTATAGGAGTAAAAAATAATGTAAAATATGTAAGATACTCATGAAGTATTAACAGTGGTTACCATCGGATGGCATAATTATGAGTGATTATCTAATATCTTTTGTATTTTTAATTTTTACAACGAGCATTACATTTATAATGAATGTAGTATAAATTTTACAATGAGTACATAATAAAAGAGCATTTTTACGCTATGATTTTAAAAGTCTCTGGCCTCCTAGTCTCTGCCCTTGTTCTTTGCTACTGAGCTGGAAGACAACATCTGGATTAGAAGCAGGGCAGAAAATTGCTCTTATTTCCTCCTGTCCTGAATGCCTACAGACAAATTATAGAGCTCTAATTTCATGCCTGTCAGCCTCCGCTCCTCCCTCCTCATATTCCCTAGGATTTGAAGTCTCTGCCATTTCAGGTTTCTTCAGGCAAATCTTCCAGTTTCCCAGAGATGAAGATAAGATTTAGGGTATATAGATATACAAAAAATACAAAAGATATTAGATAATAACTCATAATCATGCCATCCCATGGTAACCATTGTTAATATTTCATGAGTATCTTACATATTTTACATTATTTTTTACTCCTATAAAAATTTCATATGTGCATGTTTAAAAAGTTAAGTATGTGTTCTACAAAGCTCCACTCATTCTCCAGAGGTACTGCTTGCCATTCTTTTATTTTTTATTTTTATTTATATAAATAAAAAATACACATGCACACTCACACCCTACATATATTTCCCTGTGCATAGTTACTATTAAGAAAATACTACAGGGTTTGGTGGAAGAAGGTATGGATGTCCTGGTTACGTAAAAATTTACCGTCAATTGGACCACCATCCTGTAGTGCTGTAAGGGGACCTACAGGGACTTGAGTTGGAAAGATCAGGGTTGATAGCTGGCATCCAGGAAGGTCATGTACTAGACAGACTGAAGTTTGCTCATCAGGCAAAATCTCCACTTAAAAATTCCAGCAACTTAACAGCCAGAGCTCAGGCGATCTGGACACCAGAAATCCTAAGTGAGACCTTGGAGCTGGAGTGCAGCCAACACAGAAGCAGGATTCAGAAATGTGGATGTGGGGCAGGCAGGAAGAGGAGTAAGTGTGGACAGCCCCAGAGAGAGGGAAGGGACAATAGTAGGAAAGGGTCCTGGCTGCCAGGAAGGCAGGCTCTGCACTGGGCCCTCCACTGGGGCGCAGTGGCCACTCCAATGCTCAGGATCAGAACCAAGTCCTACAGGAACAGCGCCTGCAGGTGGGAGGAAGTCTACGTGGCAAAGACCATTGAATCTTCAGGTCACCCTGAAACCTAACACCTGGATGACTCAGGGTTTAAGAAAAGAACCCTGCTTCTTTTCTTAAAAGAAGCCCTGAGGGAGCCCAGAGCTGCTTCTAGGCCACCATGTCCAAGACCCAGAGCAGGGCTGGGCACACAGAAGAGAAGGTGGGGGAAAGGGGAACGGAGGGGAGATGACAAAAGAATTGGAAAAAAACAAGCTGGGGAATTGAGGACAGGCAGATGAGAGACCTAAGTCCCACTGCTGTCTGAGAAGGCTCCAGTGGAGCAGCTGACTTTCAGAAATTTCCTTCTCTTTGCTCTGGAAAAGAGGCAGTAGTTAGAAATCTGTACAATCCCTTTTTTCCTCTTTAGACTATGTGATTTCTGCTGTTAAGTCACAAGCCTGGTGTCTGTCATGTTTCTAAATTCCTTTACCTTTGCCTTTAAGAGGTGATTGACTAAGCTCAGAGGTAAAAGAACATGGGGCTCTCATAATAAAGAGACCCTCCAGTCACAGCCCAAGCTGAGTGCAGAGAAGCATGAAGATGCGTGCCAAAGAAAAGCCCGGTCTGCCACCTAAGGTCCTGTGGGAAGCAAAGATGGGTGAGAGGGGCCTGGAAAGGTGCAAGGTGACAGAGTTGTGTTGGACAGAGAGATTGGTACAGAGGTCAGTGGTGGGCTTCTGCCCCATTTCCCACCGGTACCCATCCTCATCCAAGTGGACATGGTGGCCCCTATGGTTGAGTGGCAGGAGGCTACGTGCTTCAGCCCTTCTGCTCATCTCCCACAGGAGGGTAGGGGGAGGCATGGGGGAAGCCAGGGAGGCAGCCAATGGCACCTCCCTGAGCGAGAGCTAAACATACCACTTAGGCTGGGAGAAGTCGGGGGGATATGGCCAACAAGGCTCGGGGGTCTGTACCCAGCAAAAGCCATGGGGAGCCACATCAGATGGGCCCAGACCAAGCTGAGAGGTCAAATCCCAAGTGAGGCCAGCTGCGGACATCATCCAAGAACACAGACAGGATAAGGAATAGGGGACACTGCCCAAAAGGAAAGAGGGGCACTACCAGCAAAGGTCCTGATGTTTCCCTCAGTCACAAAGCATAATAAACCCTCCCTGTCCCCATATACCCAAAAGCCATCCTAGGGAAGCTGGGATGTCCCAGAGATGGATGGTGTCTTCTGAGCACTTCCAAGGGGATGATGGAAATTTCCTCATAGACTAACTTGAATTCCCACTGGAGATGAAGTTGACCTCTAAAGCGAAAAGTCATCACCTGCCCTGAGGCCTGCTCCAAGCCTGCTCAGGCCCTGGAACTTCAGATCTTCCCTCAGCCTGGGAACAGCTCACCCGTGAGCCGAAACCTCCTGCAGTCACTACAGAAGCCGCAGTCAGAAATTCAGTGTTAATAAAAGACACTCAAGGAACACTTCTCTCCTCTTTCCTTTAAGTTGAACTTCTTAGGAGCCTGGGAGTCCATTGAACTTCATGCACAGAAGTTAAACTCCAAAATACTGACTCGGGCATCCTACCAAGTCCATAAAGGGCCTCCCGTGCGGGCGAGCTTTCTCAGGCCTCACATGCTGCCCGTGCTCAAAGGGCTTTGAAGGGGCCACTGCTCTGTCAAGCAGGACTGGTAGTTATGTTATTCATAACAGTTAAGCAAGCTTGTCACAACCTCTCTGCTGCTATGAGGATGTGCTACCGGAATGACTTCATGACAAAGGAGTCTAGACTTCTAGGAGAAAATGAAGTCAATTGCCCCTGACTGCCTGTGTGGCTGGTAGCAGAAGCTATTTTTAGAGTCACGTTGGCAGCAAAAAAAGTAAAGACTATGACCTAAAACTCCAAATAGATACTGCAAAGCATCAGCCCAAATTTTTCTACAAACTTCTGCAGCCTTAAAAACTGTGCAGTGTCAACAGGATGAAAAACGGAAGCAGGGGCTGGGTGCCCCTGGCTCATGCCTGTAATTCAATAATCCCAGCATTTTGGAAGGCGCAGGCAGGAGGGTCGCTTGAGGACAGAAGTTTGAGTCTGGGCAACCTAGTGAGACCCCCACCCCCTAAAAAAAAAATAAAAATAAAAATGAGTTGGGTGTGGTGCATGCCTGTAAGGATTGCTTGAGCCTAGGTAGGAATTTGGTCCTGTTTGCTCACTGTACTTCAGCCCAGGTGAAGGAGCAAGACTCTGTCTCTATTAAGAAAACCAAAAAAAGAAAACAGTGTCTAGCTGGTTAAAAGTAAATGGTCATTTGTGTATGTTGGACTGCTGGCTGCTCGTATTTGGCAGAGAAGGCACTGCAGTACTTAGAATTAACTTCCCAAGCTCTAAAATGAAATTCCATTTGTTTTCTCTCCAACTGCAGAGAAATGAAATACTCATGTGCTCTGTATTTCCGTAAATGAGAGTGTAAAATGCACAAGCGCCAGGCTCCAAACCCACATAACAGACATTGTGTGCGTCTGGCAAGGTCCGAAAGGAGCTGACCTGTCTTGGAGGATGAAAAGTCTGGCAAATACTACTGGAGATACGGGGAAGTAAGAAAAGCTGTTCAGGGGGAAAGAACTCAAGAGTAGGTATCTTAGTTGTGTCATGTACAAGACCCCTCAAAACAAACAAGAAGTAGTGATTCATGGAGGAGCAGATGAGCCAGGAAATGGGAAGAGTTCTGAACCACACTGTAGGAAAAAATAAAGTCAGTGGCCGTGGGGAAGAAATGAAAAAGGCATTCTCTGCTCTGGACTCGACCTGAGTCTTCTGTACTTACTTTTTAGACTTTGAGGATAGGCTGGGAAAAACGGAATAGGAACGAAGGGCAGGAGAAGGAAGGAATATAGAAGGCCCTGGAGGATGAAATCTTCATTTTTGAATCATTAAGAAAGGGGGTTAGAGCTGCCAAAACAAGGGCTGGAGCCTGTCCCCTCCACTGCCCTCATAATTGTATACATCCGGTCCAGCAGAAGACTCTGAAGCCTGGTGCTCCTCCCCCCGGCCAGATGAACTTGGTAGCATTAACAGGACTGCTGCTCCTCTATTTATATTAAGCAACAACTCCGGAAGTGGGCATTTAACTCAAAGGTACAGTGTCTTGCATTTAAAAAAATTTTTTAATTTAAACTTGTCTGCTGTCCAGCAGCCCACAACACGGGAACCTCTTTCCAAGGGAGGAGAAAAGCCTTTCCAACATTATTCAGATTAATCTGCTGGCCACTGTGAGCTGTCACAATACATGTTAGTTGATGGAGGCAGGACCCTCTGCTGTCACTGCAGAGAAAGTTTAGGTTACAAATGTTGCTCCAGCTCCAGGACACTGCCTGGGAATGTTGCTTCTAAAGGAAAGGTATCTAGCAGCCATATCAGTGTGTCATGTAAAAATAAAAATTAAAAAAAATATATATATAGATAGATAGATAGATAGATAGATCTAGCCAGGCTGGTGTTGAAGGTACCTAGGTAATGTCAAGAAATACCAGGTGTTTCACCCCAAAGCAGTATATCCACCAATGTGTAAGTACACTTCCAGTTTATAAGGAAAAGCTTCCTAAAGAGACTGACTTGGAAAATATTGAGTCCCTTCTTGGTCTGTGCAAGCCTCCCCTGGCCAGGCATGGTGGCTCAGACTTGTAATCCTAGCACTCTGAGGAGCCAAGGTGGGAGGATCACTAGAGCTTAGGAGCCTGAGACCAGCCTGAACAAGAGGGAGACCCTATCTCTACTAAAAATAGAAAAATTAGCCAGGGGTTGTGGTAGTGTCTATGGTCCCAGTTACTCGGGAGGCTGAGGTGGGAGGACTGCTTGAGCCCAGGAATTTGAGGTTGCTACAAGCTAAGCTGACTCCACAGTGTTCTGAGTGCTTTAACCTGGGGCAACAGAGCAAGCCAACGACTCCAAAAAAAAAAAAAAAAAAAGGGTAGTGCCTGTGCCTCAAAGGAGTAGGGCACGGGCCCCATAGGCTGGAGGTGGCGGGTTCAAACCTAGCCTTAGCCAAAAACCACACACACACAAAAAAAATGCCTCTCCTTTGTTAGCTTCCAATATTCTTTTCATGTGTAGGAAACTAAAAGTGGGGATAACCATTACAATGAATGGTAAAGAATATTTACATATTTACATTTACAAGAATAAAAGAGTTATAGGATTCCCACAGTGAGGAGCAAACTAGCTATTGCAGAAGACACAAGAATAGTAATAATAATAACAGCTATTATTTTAGAGCACTTACTATGTGCTGGACCCTTTTAGGCATTTTGCATGTATTATCTCATTTAATCATCACTACAACCCCGTAAGATAGTACTATTATTATCCCCACTTATAGAGAAAGACGCTGAGGCTGTCTTTGTCAAATGTGTCTATAGCATATCTGGTAAAAATCTGCCATTTTATAGAGGAATAAACTGCAGCTCAAAGCCACTGGTCATATCTAGCCTAAAAAACAGGTCTCTGGAAATCAGGCAGTGTTCTTTCTATCACATCATGCTGCTGACACTTGGAGTCACTTAAGAGCCACTTGCCCCAGTTAGATCAGTCAGGTGTTCTTTGAGCACCATGGGAAGGAAGCAGCCAGCTGTGGATCGCTAGGTGGAACAGACCAAGGGGCAGTGACTCCCCATGTCACACTGTGAACCACACTTGCTACTTTCCCAGGAAGTGACAAAGTTGATGATGTTCCCCTAAGGGCCTGATCAGCTGTGATCGCTCCTGGGCTTTGATCTTCCCAGCTAATTGAGAAAACAGCAAATGTTTTAAAGAAATGGATTGGATATGGTTTGCCTTTTGGGTTTCAAACATGTGTAAATATGGATAAATTTGAAAAGGATTGAATTATGAGGAGAGGGTCCCCATCTTGCTTGGAACCAAGGTTTATATGTGAAAGAAAACCATGAAGGTTTATGAAGCAAAGGAGAGAACAGATGCAACACTGCACGGCGCCCCCATTCCTGGTGACACCTCGTCCAGTGTGATGCGAATCCCCACGCCTGAACCAACACGCTCTATCAACTGGCTCCCCAGACTCGCCCCACGAAGAGGGCAAAGTCTTATGGAGGTTTTCTCTTTTTCAATTTATTTTATTTAACTGTATATCTCCCCATGTCTTGCTTCTGTCTAGTAACCGAAACATTTGATTATCTATAACACCTAATGCCATATTTCAGAAAGATTATAATTAGTGTTTCCCGTCTAAGAAACCAAAAGTTTTGTTGTGGGTATTTTCTATTAATGGAAAAATACACCTTTCAATGCTGGGAGGTTTTATGGATAAGAAAATGGAAAGCTCACTTATGCAGTAATTGAGTGACCTGCCTAATAATACAGACCCCACAGGAGGCCAGGTGATCAGGTTATTTTTGTTATTGGAAGACTGGGAGGGTAGGAAAGAAAGGTAGAGAACATCAAGCTTTTCCCCTGTGGTTTCTGTCTCCCTGAAGTGTGGCAGCCTTCCCTCAGCTCCTGAGCCCTCACTCTCCTTCCCTAGACCAGAGGAGAAGTGCCAGTGCCTGCTCTCACCCATAGCCACTGCTATCAGCCAGTATCACACACCAAGGCCAGGGAGGTCAACAGCCCCAGCTGGTCTGGTCCTGCGTGATGCTCAGCTTGGGGCTACGATGCTCCTTGGCTTCTGGATCCTGCTGGAGACTCCACCATGACAAATCCCGCTGCTCTGGAATTTGACCCTGGTTCCCTTGCCTGGTGTAGTCTCTGCTGCCCTGGCACCTTCCTCAAAAGGAGGACCACACAAGATCCTAGGGGCAACCTCAGATAAACATTCCAGATCATGTCAACCCAAGAATTAATACTCAACTGTCTTCAGCTTGTTGGACAGTTGCCCATCCACCATCCACTGAGGCCATGAGCTCCTGAAATGGAATCCACATGCCCACTATGCACTTATTAAAGTGTACAAGTCAGTGGCTTTTACTATGTTCATAGAGTTGTGAAACCCTCATAAAATCACTTTTAGAACATTTTCATCACCCCTCTCCCAAACCCCATACTTACTAGCAAATCACTCCTCTCTCCATCCCTCTCCCCCAGGATGTGGGCTGCCCTGAGAGGTGGGCAATCACCATTCTACTCCCTGCCTCTCACAATTAGCTTTTTATTAATTTTCAGTCTGCCTCACTGGAGCAGTGGATTCAGGCTAAGCTCTCCTTTTAGAGCCCTCTGTAAGCTCGATGTTCTCCTGTTTTGATCTCCCCAGTCCTCCACCTTATACCTTATCTCTGCTTTTAAATGTATATTTCCCATCTTCAGTATCCTCACAAGACCCTAAACACCTCAACCTAATTGTACAGTAGAGGCTTAACTCAGTGAACCTAGGTTGCCACACCCTGCACAATCCAAAGTAAGAACTGGCCTTTGGGCGATAACCTCGAAGCCTTTGGGATATCTGCCTGATGGTGTCTTTGCAGGTTTGCGACCTTGGGCCAGGCTACAGCAGTTTAACCTCCAGGGGGCAGGGGCTGGCGACTGAGTAGCTGAGGCTAGTCATGCAAACTCTTCTGCCTCTGTGACTGACTCCCAGTAAAACCCTGGATGCCAAGGATGGGATGACACTTCTTATACACCGTCACACATCACTGAGGGAGAATTAGCACTGTGCATAAGACTCTACCAGGCTTCTGCTGGACTTTGACCTATGCATCCTGCTGATCAACAGCTTTTCTGAGATTCTGAGTCCTCCCAATAGATCACTGAACCTGAGGGTGGTCTCTGAGACCCCAAGCACACTTATTTTCAATACCATACCTTGAACTGCATTGTCTCTCACATACTCAGGCAGGGAAAACCTCCTCCAGTTTTCCAGGCCACTAAGTCATACCTTTTTCCAGGAAAGAGAGCACAGAGGGATTGAGTACCGAATGAGCCTACCTCGATCTGAGTCTCAGCCAACCTTCTACCCCCTCACCAGGTGTGTGACCTTGGGGTGAAGTGCTTAACTCACCACCCCTTAGCTGCTCTGTCTGCAAAAGGATGATACAAAAGTTTATCTCACAGGGCCAGCAGGAAGACTAAATGGCACACAGAACATTCTGATGTGAGTTATGGTTTTTATGAGCTTTTCCATCCGCTTCAACCACAAAATTCCCTCCCCTGATCCACACTTATCTGCAGCGAAGGGCCATCGTGAGTATGTAGGTCTGTGTCTCCAACCAGCCCATGAAAACTCCTTTAGAACAGGAGACTCATTTCATTTATCAATACTGTCCCTGCTAGAAATCCTACCACAAAGATGAGCATACCTTCGCTCCTAAAATATATTTGCTGATGCACAAGGAAGATAACGTGTATTTCTCTTTTAAAGTCTAAAAAATGTCTGATTCTTCATGTAATCCCTTCCTCCTACGTAAGCCAGTCATATTCCTCTACAGAGGGAAAAAAGAACCATCTCCCTTAGTATGCATTTGTGCACAGAATTTGAGATCCCAGCAACTACACACATCCAGGGTAGCCCTTGCAACTAAACCAGTCTAATAGGCTCGAATGGCTCCTGTACCTTGTAATTTATTATCAAATTATATGTTGGGTTAAGGATTGCTAATTGTTAATCATCAGCTTGAATTAGTTATTAATGAGCAATGTCACTAATTACAGGGCCACCTAACATCGAGCAGGGAGGAACCACTGTCACCTTACAGAAGATGCCTGACTCAGCTTTCAGCCAGTGCCCTGAGAGCAACATGCTGTAAAATGTCCCATCTGCGATACTTTAGATCCTGCCCTCTTGTGGTAAAAGTCCTGGGCTGTTATAGTGGGAGATCTATGGATCCCAAGCCATGAGCTACAGTCCCCTGAAGGCTGCAGAGCTAAGTCAGGATTTCAGGAATTCATAGTACACCTAACCCAGGTACCTTCAGACTAAATAATGCTATCTTTCATGTTTATCTCTGCAACCCTTTCCCCATATAAAAGGACTGACAATTAAGTTTGCCAGTCATCCTAGAAAAAATGCTATATACCTCACTGCCAAATATCACTTTGGCTACCTTCTAAGTGCTCCCCTGGGGAAGCTATGCATCAACACCAGCCCCTAGTCCACCCTTCAAAGCAATTTTGAAACTTTTTTTCTGGAATGACCATCAGAGCTTTTGTAGTATAAGATCTGACAATTAAGTTTGAGGGCTTGCCACCCTGTACTTCCACTGGTAGCACTGTATAAACAACACGGTAAGGTTTCATAACCTTGGTATATCAGCGTCTCACAACTGTGTGTAGCAGTGTCTTGCTGAGTGGTATTCATTACTGTTGTGTGTTTTTGTGTGCCATATGGTAACAGCTCTGATAGCCATTCCAGAAAAAGAGTTTCCAAACTGCTTTGAAGGGTGGACCAGGCACTGACATCAGTGCATAACTTCCTAAGGGGAGTACTTGAAGGTGATCCTAGTGATATTCAGCAGTGTGACATGGAGCACTTTTTCTAGGATGAGTTTGAGAACTTAATTGTCAGACCTTGTACATACATAATGCTGTGAATAATAAAACTAAAGCTTATATCAAAGTACAACTGAATACACAGTAGTTTTTCATTAAGAAATCTGGTGGGAACTGTGTTGGATTTATATTCTTGGGCCCTCAAAATAGCCATCTTTTTTGTACTTTTTATGTTTTTGCTCAGATTACCACCTACTCCCATTCCTATCATCAAGTGAGACCTTTACCACTTTCCTGGAGGCCCTTATGCAAGGTCTAACTCTCACTCTTAACAAATAATTTCATTTCCTCAATTCACAAGGAAAATGTGAGTCAGAGAGCAGG
This sequence comes from Galagoides demidoff, assembly GCA_963574575.1. NCBI lineage: Eukaryota > Metazoa > Chordata > Mammalia > Primates > Galagidae > Galagoides > Galagoides demidoff. The sequence goes on along the minus strand of CAUYQV010124137.1, from coordinate 2,370 downwards.
AATTCTCCCTTTCTGCTTTTTAATACCAAACCACTATTCATGTCCCTGATGGAGCCCTCTGCCCTCTTCAGGACCTTCCCCTGTCCTTGTTCCATGCTCTCAAGTCCATGTACTATGTTAAAAAGGGGTTCTTCATGTTCTCACTGGGGCTGAAGATAACTCAGCTACTTCTCATAACATTCTGACAATAGATGCTATATTCAAAGGGATCATACAAAAAGTTTAATAAATAGCCAGAAATGATCAGCTGACTATTAGTGATGAGTGAGGAAATGTGGAAGAGGAACATATCAGGAGGGTTTCCCCGGGGGAGGGGAGGTGGTCCTACCATCTAACCCCAAGCCTGGTGGCCACCATTCCTGGTAGTGTAGAAACAGCCTTACTGGTGTGTGAGTCATACTTAGGAAGGGGAAGTAGAGGGCTATGGAGCAGAGGGCAGTCCTGTTAGGGGGGTGGTTGCCTCCCGCCTCCCAAGAGTCACAAAGGTGTACAAATCCCAGAATCCAGATATGGAACTCACAGAAGGGATGTGGACCTGGGACCTTGCTGAAAGGGATGCCCACCATCAAAAGGAATAAAATGCCGATGCATGCCATGACATTACTGAACCTTGTAAACTTTACACTGATCAAAGCAGCCAGACACAAAAGGCCACTTATTATGTGATTCCACTTAAATGAAATTTCTAGAGCAGGCAAATTCATATAGACAGAAAGTACACTGAGAGCAGTCAGGGGAGTGGGGAGGGAGGAGGAGGGAATGACTGCCTAATAGGTACTGATTGTCACTGCGGGATGGAAAATTCTGGAAGTAGATAGTGGTGATAGTCACACAACATTGTGAATGCCTAAGGCCACTGAATTCCATATTTTAAAATGGTTTAAATGGTAAAATTTATGTTACATATATTTTGCTACAATAAAAAACATCATTATCAACAAAACAAAACACCCGAACATAAGCAAAAAGGATACCCCAGGCCAGAGCAGGGTGACCCCAGCTATAAGAGGGTGTGGGGCTGACAAGAAGGCAGTAGTGGGGGCAGAAGGGCTGGAGGACAGCTGACAAGAGACACTGCCTGCACGTGTGGGGTCTGCACGGAGAGAGCAGCAGGGGGCTCAGACTGTCTATACCCCATATGAGGGAACTGGAAGAACCTTCTGAATACCCTGGGAAAGACTTGGCTTTGACACTGCTGGCCCAGAGACTGAAAAGTCACTACAAGCCAGCACTGATAAGACAAGAATCCTCTCTCTGGCTTTCTTCCCCTTCCTCTCCCTGCTGAGCCCCAGGTGAGTTCAGACCCTATACTCCCAGGGAAAAAAATGAATGTGGGCCAGGAAGAAATGAATTGGAGGGAGAGAAGGAGCACTGCAGACAGTCACTAGCCACAGTGCAGGGATGGAAGGAGATTTTAATTTCAATTAAGTTCAAGTTTTTATTACTGCATGACACTGGTCAATTTCAATAATGGAACTGAGGCCTGTCTGTGACTTAAAGTGACTTCAGGAATGGTTTTCTTTTTTCCCAAGAGTGACAGGAGACACCATAGTGTCTGCTGGAGCTGGCATCCAGGGACAAGGGAAGCGTTCACTGCACTGAACAAGTTCTATGGGGCAACAAGAAACAAAACCACAGGCGTTGTATAAACAGACCCCGTGAGTTCCATTTCTTCAGTGCATAGTCTCTCCCATTCTAAAATGCAAACATCACTTGATTGTACCCTCTTGCTCAGTTTCTGTCCCCTCCCTCTCCCAGTCTCCCTCAAACATCTCCAAAGTGTCATCTGCACTCCTGATCTCCGCTTCTTCCCGGCCCATTGATTCCTAGCTTCAGATCCAAATACTTCCTTAAAATGCTTTCACTAAGGTTTCAATGAGCTAATTGCTTAAGCCCAAGGATGTGTCTCATCTTCCTGGCATTGTCTTAGGTTTTTGGACGTGGCTCTCCTCTGACCTCCCTGACCATCATTTCCTGTCAGTCTCTTCGATGAAGGTTCCCTTCATCCCAGAAACAGTGGCATCTTCCTTTTCTTTCTCTAATGCACCATTTGGCAATTGCATCCTCTTTATAATCACTTCTGAGCCCTGATCTCTCTTCTGAGCCTCAGATGCCACTCACCCACCCGTCCATTCAGTAAATATTTTTGGCATATCCACTAAGTGCCAAGTGCTCACTAGGCACTGGGAAACACACAGCCACGGTCCTGCCTTCACAAAGCCTACAGGCTAATATGTGATAGGAAAGGTTAAGAAAAGCTCTCCCAGCTCGGCGCCTGTGGCTCAAGCGGCTAAAGCGTCAGCCACATAACACCTAAGGTGGCGGGTTCGAATCCCCAGCCCAGGCCAGCCAAACAACAATGATGGCTGC
>CAUYQV010124132.1:0-24458 GCA_963574575.1 Galagoides demidoff | reverse complement strand
AGGATATATTGATTAAAGCATTAGTTAGCTTTTTTAGACTCTAGCAAGGAAGCTGACAAGGGATAAAGTGATTAAGAATGCCTGCTAGGTTAGACAGTGCCTAGAATCATTATATTTTGCAAATATTTCTTATATAGTTCCATTCAATAAACATCAACTGAGGACCTACTAAGTGCCAGACATTATCCTACGTGTTAAGGTAACTGAGAATAAAGCCAAAACAAAAAGGAAATACAGTCTCTCTTCTTGAAGAACTGAGTCCCTTGGGAAAGACAGAAAAATAATCAAATAGTTGAACTCCAAGGAAGAGAAATATTCAAGGGCCAAAATTCCAAATTCTAGATGAACAACTTTCAAAAGTCATTTTAGTGTAATCAAAGTTATTTTACGCTATTCATCTGTATCAGTTTGCTAGGTCCTTCCATGTGTGAGGAGGATGGTGAGGACCTACTTGATGACCTTGAAATGTTCTCTGAGTAATCGAGGATTCAGTTGTGTTTCAGAGTTGAGGTTTTTTTTGTTTGTTTGTTTGCATTTTATGTCTTGGGTAATTTTGAAAACAGGTTAGAAATTATATTAAGTGAATTACCTAAAACAAAAAAATTCTGGCATTGTTTCAAAATATTTACCTCCTTTATGTCTCAGATACCTAACAGAAAACAGTTATAATACCACGTCACAATCAAACACATCCCCATGTTTTAAATTCTATCTTGATTATTATGCAGGGATTGGCAAACTTTGTAAAAGACTACATAATGTGGCTTTCTGAGACGTGTGATCTCTGTGGCATTTACTGAACTCTGCCATTGCAAAGCAAGTGCAGTTCTAGACAATATGGAAACGAGTGATTCTGCTTGTGTTCCAACAAAACGTTTTACTCTTCATTAAAACTAGTTATGAAAATAGGTGACAAGAAAAATTTGGTCTGCCAACCATAGTTTTCTACTGTCTGCCACAATGGTATCAAAAATATTGACAGTCTTTTAATTGTATAATAGCAGATGTAGTTATCAACTATAATAACATATTCAAGATAGTTAAACTAGTTGAATACCCTTTGCTATTACTTTGTAAGTTCTCTTTTTTTTAATCAATAACAAACGAACATAATGCACATGCCAAGGAAATTTCTCTATAAAAAAGCTCAAATATATGTAGCTTTTCTCATCCAGTACTTTAATAGGAAAATATAGCTTAGAGTTTCATATCCAGGGAATTAATACACTATTTCCTCTAACTTTGGGGGCTCCAGATGCTTCATTTGTGTTATGTTACATGTAGCACATGGGAGACAACATGCTCTAGTTTTCAGCACTGATGCAGAAATAACAGCTCTGAAAACTAGAGAAATTTAGGATAGACCTACAGAGAAGAGAACAAACAGGGCCTCAAACAACAGGAGTCATGAAGCCTGAGGTTGAAATTCAGAATAAGAGGAAAGGAATCGATGATGAAGCAGGGCCCCAGGAAAGGGAATATTCATTCTGTACATGTGATCAAAGTCATTCCTGTCCGGCAGGTCTCCCCTGCAGGCCTGGAGAGTTACTGCCCTAAGAGGGAATGGTGGCAATCACTCTTCTGTCTTTTTTTTTTAGGCACAGTACATTTTTTATTCTGTGTGGTTAATGTACAAAATACCCCCACTTCCCTTGAGAAAGAGTATCATATCTAAATTAGAACATTATATGATACTATATAAGTGGATTGAATAGAAATGAACACAAATACATATTATCCAAAAGTTTAATAGTAAGAATATATCACAACATTGGTGGTACAAAGAAAAATGTTTGGATTTATTTTTGAACTCAAAATTCTTCTGGTTGTTCTCCACAGGGAGGTGTTAGAGGTGAAAAGGTAACCAGGTCACCATGGAGGGAAAGGTGTCGGGGATGTGCTCGATGTCTGCCCTTCAGCTGAGTAATGGATTACTGCAGTTCAGGCCTGTAGAATCCACAAGGTGGCATTCAGCAGTGAGACTTTTATTATCAAGTAGCACTGACTGAGGAAAGTTTAGTTTCCTCTTCTTGTGAGACCATATTCTGTGATGGTATCCATTTTTCAGGGCTATTCATTAAAACATTGTGTGATGTAATTGAAGAATTTAGCTCCTTTCACTCCACAATATCTGAAGTTTCTTCTTTTTTGTCAGTATGAATATTATCTGCTACTCCACCAGCAACAAGAGGCAAACTCATTCCTTCACTGGATAAATAATCCATCTCAAAGTTTATCTTACTATCATCATGTTTTGCTTCAATTAAATCTTGTAATCCAGGACCATGAGTATCTTCTCCTATGCTGCTCTGGCTTTCAGGAATATTTGTAAACAAAGTCTTCCTATCATTGTGTTCATTTTTGGTACTCCGAGAACTGGAACTCTCTGGTGATGCAGTTTGTTGTAGGAGGCTCACGGCACCCCTGCTCTGAGACACAGCCTTGCTGACAGATGTAGGTGTCCTAAGACTTTGAGAAGGATGTTCAAAAGGAGATGCCAAGTCCTGAAAATGATTTCACGGGACTTTCAACCCTGAAAAATCCAGCACCAAACACTATTTTATCAACTTCCTTTGTTATCACGGAGGCTGCTGTTTCGGCATGTTCTTCCTGCTTAATTTTCTCTCTCATTGCACTTTTTATGACAGCTAGGCAATTTCTACCTGCAATTCTTCCCCCATCATCTCGTTTTGGTTTACTCACTATACCTAAGAGGACTTTTTTCCCGAAAGATTTTTTTTGCTTGCCTTACTATTGTTTCGCTACCCACATTCTTCAAGTTTGGTCAAATTATTGACTTTTTTATTTACATCTTCTATCTGAAAATTAATCCTATCCCAGAATCCGTCCAGATCTGGGCACCTCGTTTGTATTCACAGTCATTCACTGGTCCTTCAAATTGTTTGAACCTTTCCTTTATAAGGAGTCTTGGTTGACCAACCGCTGTGAAAATAAGATCTTTAGCATCATCTGGAAGGTCCATTTCCAGCTTCTTCTCTCACCAAAGGCAGCTTGATGTTAATGTCTCAATTTCTGAATGGAGGATATTTCTGAAATATGACACATGATGTTGCAGTTGAGATATCTGTCCTTCCTTCATTTCAAGAGACGGCTCCAGCAACCTGCTTTGCTGCTTGAGCAGCAGGACCTCTATTACTGGAAGACCATTTGACTTTTTAGTAATAGCTTTACTATCATTGAAGACCTGTTCTTCATTTCAAACTATTAGAGAACCCAAAGGACATTGTAATTTATCTGAATCTTGCTGTACTCTCTGGGTAGCTGACATTTTACATTTTAGTGCCAAAATGTCTTTTGTTGCTTTTTGAGCCTTATCATTTTCTGTTTTCCAAGGGGTCCAGGTGTAACTGGATGTAAAGACAGCATCAGCACTTCTGGGAGTCACGGGTGTCACTTAATAGGTCTTCAGACCACCCAGGGGCTGACACATAAAATGCTTAGGTGCAAAGGAATTCTTCCCTTTCATTTTTTGCAGATTTGTCTTGGGTAAGTTTTCCATTTTTGATGAGTCACCATCTGGATCTAATACATTTGTAGTACTATTAAGTTTGTGAATCCAAAGTATTTTCTTCACAATCAATTTTACAAGAAATATCCTTTTCAGATTTTGTTTCTAGTTGGGTGATTCTCCCTTTATTTGCTGCCTGTCTTCCTGGCTCATTATCACCAGTAGCTCTTGAGAGTGGCTTTCTTGCTGTAGGGGATGAGACTGCTCCAGCAACCTGCTTTGCTGCTTGAGCAGTGGGTAGAGTCATTCTCACCAATGGGGGTGCTACCGGCTGTATGACTTTGATGACTTTGTCCTTTTATCCAACACTTTCTTTTCAGAAGTTTATCCTTGACCAGGTTGTACTTGTTGAACATCACTCCCATTATTAATCTTAGTCTGCTCCTCCAGGTCTTTAGCTTTTGACCTTGTAATTCACAAAGATGAAATAGTCCTTTGTGGCTCAGCATAGCATTCAGGTTTGATGAAAGAAACCAGGCATATCGGGTCTAAATAGACCCACTTTAAATACTCCTCACTTAGCTTTCTCTCTCTTCTCCTCCAATCTTTGTAGTTGCTTTTCTTCTTTGTATTTTTGAAGGATTTGTTTTCGTTGGTCACACAGAACAGTTTTCATTGACTTTGGCTTGACATTGGCCTTTTCTAGAGCAAGCACTTGAGATATCTCATCTAACTCAACAAGAATTCTACCTTCCAAGGTTGGAACGTTGATATCTTTCAAAGCAAAGCATGTATTTGGTTCATATTCCTTATGCCTGTTTTGTTTCTGAGACAGTGATTTCCTATGAGCAAGTTTACTCCTACTCATTTCAGTACTTAAATTCTTTCTGCACTGACTGGCGAATCTGATGAAGACATCCTGGGGCACCTCCTAGCCTGAAACCTCAAGTGAGTCAAAAGTAAAGACAGCCTGGGTGTGGATGACTACTGCCTCCGCCTCCGAGCCTGGCCGCCACACAACTCAAACTTCCCGCAGCAGGCGCTCTTTTGAGCTTAAAGATGGGAACTCTGGAGCCAGCCTGTGAAGTGTGACAGTGAGAGAGATGGGTTAAATGACCTAAAAAGTCACTTCCACAGCTAATGTTCTGTGAAGTCTGCAGCTGCAGTGGCTATCCTGGGCCATCTTCTCAGGAGGAAGCTTGATGCCTCACAGCCAGCCCTGCTCTCAATGAATATATTCACTGCCATGCCCCTGTGAGCTGCGTTTCAGCCCCATGAACTTCATCTCTGGCCACTGTCAGTGGGCTCCAAGGGAAGAAGAGATCAACCCAGGGACCCGGCTCTGAGTTATCAGCCTGAAGAAATTACCTTTTCCTTGGGGCCGGGAAGAGTCCCCAGCTTCCTGAGCATTTCTCCTCTAGTTTCCTTAGATCTGAGGATATGGGCATGTTCATTCCCTTAGCCCACAGTGGGTTCCAAGTCTATTTAGAAAAAAGCTGAAAAGGAATGTACCATCATAAAAACTCTACTCAGAAAGGATCACTTATTCTAAGAACCCTGTAAAGGCTATGTCAGATCCTAAGATACCCAAGTTCAAGAGGAGAGAACTCATGCATAAGAGGGTATATGACATTTATAAAAAGCCATAATGGTGAACTCTGGATCCAAATTCAGGACTTTAGATGCTAGAATATGTAGTGGGTTGTTTTTTTTTTTTTGCATTATTCCTTAAGGATGTTTTCCTCAAATCTGTACAATATTTAAAACTGTATTTTTAATAACTGAATAAATAATATAAAAATTGACCAGTAACTAAAAACATTAAAACAATATACTTAAATTCGTTAACTTTTTGGCCGATAAATCATTTCTCAGAGTGATTTCCTTTTCACGTCTCAGATACAATGCTAGTATATTTGACATATATGGCATTTACCCTTCACAATCACAATAAGTATTTTTCATTGTCATCCTTGGACAAAGAAGGAAGCTAGGAAGCTAGCATTTAAAGAGGCTGAGTAAGTCACCAAAGGTCACATATAATAAGAGGGTGAACCATTTTCCATCATTCAATGGATCTAGACCATTGTTCCTTTCTAATACCTATTTGGGGTAATATTTCTATATATTTTAGAAGATCTTTCAAACTTCTATATGAAATTTATTTCTGAATCCTCAGTGGACTGTATTTAATGAATATTATTATAATAAAACCGGGGAGAAAGGAATTATTTGCAAATATTGGATTCACAGATAGATTCACTCTTTAAGGCTGCACCATTATGTCTCTTAACTGACAGTTAGCAATGGTGGGAAGCCATATTGTGTTGTAGGGAGACCAACCTGTGTGGAATAATTCACACAATCACGACTGCAGCCGGAATAAGGCCTAGAGATACAAAGGGTGTTGTTCTCTCCTTCTGACCTGATGTCATTGAAAAGTAAGCTTCCTTCTAAACTTAGGTTATTTCCTTCTACTACATCCTGAGGTCAGGAGCTCTGCAGGACAACTGCATGTGATCCATTGCTAGCATTAACCCCAGGGAGACAGTTTGTTTTGTCATGGTAACAGGAGAGATAAAGGTTCTGTGTAAACAAGCCACCTGCCTGTCACTTGGTCTGCCTCCCATTACCTAACCTTTGCTGTTCTTTGTTCTTAATAAACAGTTTTCTTAAGCAATGTCACATTCCAGAAAAGTGGGCAGTGTCTGTGGCTCAAGGAGTAGGGTGCCAGCCCCATATACTGGAGATGGCAGGTACAAACCCAGCTCCAGCCCAAAACTGCAAAAAAAAAAAAAAAAAAAAAAAAAAAATTCCAGAAAAGCTTACAAAATTTATAGAGAATTCTCATTTTTTAGGGTTAAAACCAAGGTAATATGGTAAGCGTTGGCATTATATTCAGTGGGTATTATGCCTATCTAAAATGACTCGGGAGGTGTTGAGACATGCAAGGAGGGAGCATCAGGGTGGACTCTCAGATTCAGGTTGCTCAGAGTTGACTCTCTGTCCAGCCATTTAGTTCTTCCAGCCTATAGGAAAACCATTCTTTCATTGTAACTTTCAGAAAATTCTGTTAAATGGGTGCAACATCCTGAATCCTAAAGGCGTCCTGTGAGGCTTCACTAAGTCTATGTATGTAAAGTGTCACCTACTACAGTACTTAGGACATAAATAAGTTCCAGTAAATGGGAGACATTGTTACAAACTACAGCAAATGGGCTTTCTCACACAAGGCCAGTGGATGGTAAAGCTTGCAATAACTTTTGGAAAATGGCTTCATAAGCTATTTCAAGAACATGAAAAGCATCGTCTTTGTCCCAGTAATTCTGCTTTTGGGGGACTTACTTTCTAGAAATATCACAGTGCCACTTTTCTGCCTAAACTGCTTCGATAATACTTCATTGCTTCTGGGGTAAAGGTCAGTATCTCAAATTAAGTCTTAAACTTTTCTTTTTAAATATGATCTTGTGCTTGCTAATTTTCACCGCCTCATCACTCTCATTTCTTCCTTGAATTCTAGGTTCCAGACATAATAACCATCTTTGAGATGTCTGCAGGAATCATACCTACACTCCTCTAGCTGCCTAAATTAGCTTTTCCTTTTCTTTTCTAACTTAAGTTTTTTCTTATCCATTAACATCATTTACTCCAAGAAGCCTTATTAACCTCACATTTGGGTTATTTTCCTCTCATTTCACTTCTGAAGAATCCTCTGTTTCTACTCTGATATCATGTTGCCCACATTAGAGGCTGCTCACTGGTTGGCTGCTCACAGGACGCAAGGGCCACGTGGACACAAACAGTGCCCTTTGGCTTCTTGTAGTATCTGCAATGCCTAACATGTTTCTGTGTATAATAGATGCCCCATATTTGGTTGTTGAAGGAATATAGGAAATAAAATCCAGAACAAAAAAAGTCAAAGAGCTCTGACCATGAAGATACTCATCACTGTGTTAATGAATAAAAGTAAAGGCTGCACCCAGGGCTCAGGGCCTGTGGCTCAAGTGGCTAAGGCTCCAGCCACATACACCTAAGGTGGTGGGTTCAAATCCAGCCTGCGCCCACCAAACACCAATGATGGCTGCAACCAAAAAATAGTGGGGCATTGTGGCGGGCACCTGTGGTTCCAGCTACTTGGGAGGCTGAGACAGAAGACTCATTGAGCCCAGGAGCTGGAGGTTGCTGTGAGCTATGATGCCACGGCACTATACCCAGGGGGATAGCTTGAGGCTCTGTCTCAAAAAAAAAGTTAGGCCCAGTGATGCATGCCTATAATCCCAGCACTCTGGGAGGTGGAGGCAGGTGGATTGCCTGAGCTCATGGGTTCGAGACCAGCCTGAGCAAAAAAAAAAAAAAAAAAATTGAGACCCCCATGTCTACTAAAAAAAAATAATAATAAAAATTAGAAGAAAAAATTCCATAAAATTTTTGAAACAGAAAATGGGCTAAATAAAAAGGGATTGCCCCAAAGGTGTGCCATACACCCTTACTGCAAGAGGGACTCTACCTATTCAAATATTGTGACTTGGTTGTTTGTACCCTTACATTAACCTGAAATAAAAAAACAAAAATAAAAAATAAAATAAATAAAGGATATCCCACATGAATGCAATTTATACAAAAGGGTTTTATAGTAACAAATTAAAATGGTATCTATTATCAGTAAAAAAGCAATGTACAAAGGTATATATTCAATTACTTCAATTAGTAAAAAATACTAGTATTATGGAAGAAATAGACTATAAGAAATACTCTCAAACATTAATGGATGTTGTTTCTGGGTCATGAGATTGTGAATGGTTTTTTAATATATTTTTCTTTGTTTTCCAAATGTTTTGAATGAGTGTGTTCTTTAAATGAGTGCATTTGTGTTCTTTTTGATTATAATAAACACCAACGTTGTGTTTAAAAGAACAAAAAGTGTTCAAGGTTTGACAAGGGAAAAGTTCTCCAGGGCTGATGGGTGAGAAACTTCAGTTGGGAGCTGGCAGCAAAGGCTGGTCAGCGGCAGTAAGGATTAGAGTTTTTATTTATAAAGCTGCAATTTCCCCAAGCAAGACAGGCACATCCACTCACTGATTTATGCCCCTTGTCAGGGGAAGCCAAAGAACGATAATTCTCTGATTCTAAGCCTTCCTGTGGGATGATACTTAGTCACTTCACTCCCCAAATACTTGATCAATTATATACTACCTGTTGACACCCTGGGACACATTCAAAATAAATGTCTTTCACGCAGGAGAACCTCACAAATCCAGTAAGAGATACACTTTCTCTGCAGGCCGCACACAAACACTCTTACTGCCCAGTAGGCTTCACTTCCCGGCTTTGAGGCAGGACACTTCCTGGGTGAATCGTGGAGCTGGAGGCATAGACAGAGAGAGCCCTTACCTGTGTCTCTGCCCCGCGTGATTGTGGGCAGGACAGGTAACCTCACTCAGCCTCAGATTATTCACTTGCAAAATAGAAACAAAACATTACTTACGCTGTGTAATAGCTTATTATTTGACCCAGATGGGGTATTGGCCATGAAGACCCTTGGTAAATTTTAATTATCATATAAATAGTCCACTTGAGAGATTATCTTTTTTTCTTTTTTGCGTCTGGGTTAACTCCTAACTAATCCATAGTGTTCTTGAGAGCAAAACACCTGCCTTTTGTCTTCTGTTTTGTTTCTGAAGTGCCTAAAACAGTGTCTGATATGTGGACAGTGTTCAAAAAATGCTGATTGAATTGATTCTGGATTGCTGTCAACCAATCAGTCTATAGCACAATTGCCACAATTACCAAATAGTTGTTTAATTCCTATTATAAACCATCGCTGTACTAATGCCAAGGTAAGTAACAATAGGTTCTGTCTTTAAATCAATATTAAACAACAAATACAAATTTGATGGGTGTTTCATGAAGAATTATAGAGACATTTACCTTAGACCTGCTTGGAGGGAGTCAGGTAGTGGTTTCCTGTGGAGATGGTTTGTAAATGGGCTCATTAATGAGAAAAGGACCCAAAAGGGGAGTTCAGTGTGATGATAACCTTTGCACAGATGGAATGACACATTAGAAAGCTCTATTACAAAGCTCCCACACGAACACTTTAAAAGTAATCAACAGTCACCTGGGCTAGAGTGCAACGGCATCATCATAGCTCATCGCAACCTCTAACTCCTAGGCTCAAACGATCCTCTTGTCTCAGACTCCAGAGCAGCTAGGCCTATAGGTACACACCACCAGGACCGGCTAATTTTTCTATGTTTTTCGGAGATGGAGTTTGCTTTTGCTCAGGCTGGTCTTGAACTCCTTACCTTGAGCAAGCCTCCCATCTCAGCCTCCCAAAGCTCTAGGATTACAGATGTGAGCTACCACACTTGGCCAAGCCTGAGACCTTTCACATAGCAGGAAATATTTCTTCTTTGTCTCTGTGTTGGACAATATTAGTACACTGTAGCGAAAGTTTTATAACTGCTTATGAATGTGTTAGTAGTTTCATGTGTTAGTAGTTTCAAAATCACAAATGATAATTAGCAAAACAGGTGTATGGATTTAAAAATTTAATCAGTTATCAACCTTGAAGTCTCTTAGTAGAAATTTGACCAAAGCAACAAATACATGATTAAACTATCCAAGGGTCACGTAATTTACCCGTGTGTGTGTGTGTGTATAGCTATAACCATATGTGTTATAATACAAGTTCAGTGTATAGATTAAGTTATATTCCCTGAAAATGTCCTACCTGGAGCATATTCTTGGTGGTCACAAACCAAATCCTTTCTCTAGATTGTAGTGCTATGTGGTCTTGAGTATTTATCAAAGAGCATTTTAACAAACAGTCTGGTAAAAAAACTTAAACACATTCTTTGAAATCACTGCTGACCACAGAGTTTATATTGTTGCTTAATATTCTATGTATAAAGACTCCAGGACAAATTGTTTGCAGCTAAAATATAAACCTACATTTTCCTAACACAATGCTTCTCCATGTTTTTTTTTATTATCTCCCTTCTCAATAGGATGTTTTCATAATCACTTCCTCAGACCACAATGACATTTTAATACCACAGTAAACTGTACAAGCTATTTATATATTTGGGGCCTACTGGAAGGTCCCTAACTGTTGTGATGTCCAAGATTTCTTGACCCTACCCTGGAACCCATTTTTGCCCCATTGGGAGATATAAATCACTCCCACAGAAAATGCATGCCAATGTCAAACCATATGGCTTCTAATACACCCCATGTTTTATTCAGATTTGGGTTTTCCCTTATAAGACCATGGGATGGTATTTATAACAATGGCCAGTGGATTCAGACACATGAGAGCAAACCACAGGTCTTCACTCTTTTTGCTCTTGGCAAAGTATTCTATTTCTTCAGTTTTCTCATTTGACAAATGGAGATCACCGTGGCTGACAGGGTGTATGATAGTGAGCAAGAGATAAGAGAATGCCTAGAAATTGCTCCATAGACTAAGTTCTCAAAAAATCTAGTGCCTTGTTATTGGGAAGACGTTCTAATCCAGGAGAGAATTGGGGATGAATTTTGCTTTGACCCTTGATGGTGAGAGGTCTGGCTCACACCAGAAAACAGTGAAAAGGAAAAGATGCGGGCATCTCAGATTATAGTGGGCCTTAAAATGTAGGAGGAAGCTTTCTAGTCTACCATAGTCAACTAAAGTGTACTAGCTGGGTGACCTGGGAAATTCATTTTAATGGAGGAGATAGTACTGGTCAAATAGGATAGTTGCAAGGACTTGATGAATTGCAGGCACAAAGCATGTGTGTGTTGTTGCTGGGAGTTCATTTCAGCAGAATAAAGCCAGTGATTTGCAAATAGGGTTAAGGCTTTGACAAATGATAAATGTAGGGAGGCATATAGTATGCTTCACAGTCTCAGACCCTTACGTCTCTAAGGGTATAATTGTAAAAAAGATAATATTTAGAGACCTCTAAGCTAACATCAATACTTCAAAAAAAATCTAGCAGAAATTAGGCATGTCTCTAATATAAGAAAATATTGTAAATGTTTTACATTAGAAAATATTGGTTGTTACATCTATACCAAAATTAAGACCAACTTTTCTTTCTAGTCTCTATTCAATGAAGACTAGAAAGTGAAGTATTTTAGAACAAGGCTATTTTTTGCAGGTGAAAGATAGAAGTTAGTACTAGGACTCTATCTATCTGTGATGCAACTTTTTTGCATCTATAAAATGGAAATAATAACATCTACTATGAAAAATTATTGGCAGGATGCAGTGAGATAATCTACATAAGGTGTCCAGCAAATGATATGAAAAATTGAAATTAGAAATTAATCTAAATTTAATTTCTTCCCATCCACCGATACATGTAACTTTGATATTCTATTTCAAAATACAAGGCCATAAGAGAGGGAGACCCAAATTAAAGGATCCTCTGTGCCGAAAAGCATAGAAAAGTGTGGGAGTGACTCAGAAGAATGAAAACTGGTGACTTGACAAACTGATGCTCATTGTTTGTGATGTGTGAAACTTATCCAATGTGCCTAGACAATGCACTTGGTCTTGGGTGTCTATATTAGGAAATACCCATTTTTAAAAATCAATTCAGGAGTTCAGCTCAAAAATAGACCACTCTGGGGAAAAAAATTTTAAGATAGATATAAGTTGTCTGGAAGGGGAAGGGATCCCTTTATGAGGAGGATTTAGGTGAAAATAATGTAAGACACTATCATTCCTGTCTGACCTTGATAGAGGCTGAGTTAGACTTCAAGCCAGACGGTGTCTCCCTCAGGACCTCTACCAGACAATCACATAGCTTACCCCTTAACTGGGAAGAATAAGAAATAGCTCTCCTTTAAGTTTATTATTATTGTTATGTAAGATTACACAATACCTTCACAATACATAACAAAAGGTGTTATTGATAAGTGTGATAGTTTGATTAATCTTTGTTGAATGAATGACTGGATAAGGGGAGTAATGGGGGCATGGATGAATAGAAGAATGAATGAATAGTTCGCTGGCTGGCTGGATGAATACTATGGCAAAGAATGGCTAATTACTCCATGCAGAATGTATGGCCATGCCCCAAATAGATTGCAAAGGAAGTAAAAGGCACGGTCTCTGTTATTGAGGAACATCAATAAAACTGGACACCTGAAGCAACACCAGGCATTATCTGGGATGGGTAGACAGTGGGTGGACTCACTGATTCATGCATGATTCATTCTGTGAGTGTCCAGAAATTCAATAGTCCAGCCTTCTCAACTTCTCAACAGATGATGATAAGGAAGAGGCAGTGACTTAGGGAGACCTGCGCAGTGAATATTGGACAGAGCTATTTGAATCTACTTCTCAGGATAATTACCTGTCTAGAGAGGTTTTGACTATACTATCCTGTAAAATAGTTGAAATAGTAAGCCAACTTTTTTTTTTCTCTTGCAGTCTCCCAGAGAAACAAAGTACTATTAGCTGAGGAAAGGAAAGGGGAAAGTTTGCATTTTCCAAACAGGTGGTGCCTTTGAATGGGTATGTTATATTCTCAAACAGGGATCAGACCTTTAAGCTGATTGATTGCAGGTGGAAGAAATGCCCTTATTGTTTTTCTTACTTATAAAGTCGTATCTTAACCAACCCAGACTAAAGAACATACTTAGCACATATAAATCTTTTCCTATTAAATGGAAGCACTAGGATTTATAAGCATTCTCCAGGGATCAGAGTTAGTCAGTTTTTGAAATTATGATTGATTATAAAACATGTGAAAATTCTGAAACATCCAAAATTTATGTCCATTGCACAGAAAAAATATATATAAGCAAAGGGGCAGATTTACAAATCATGCAATATATCTGAAATAAAGGGATTTGATTCTATCAGCCTTATTTTACACTTGAGATATAAATGATTTATGTTATAAATAAGAAACTCTAAAGTCTCGCCATCACAATAAATTTTATAAATCATAACCCATAAATTTTACTTATAGCTCTGGTTTATAAACTCTATCTTTCATAATTTTGATTTCTTTCCTCAGAATTAAACTGAGTCATGAAATTCTAACTTACAAATAACAGTGATCACAAGGACCACGTTTATCTTTAACATTATTAGGGAATTACTGAGAATGAAAGGGTTGATTTCTGTATGTTCAATTCTCACTCACTGCATGAGCAAGAAAATGCATGCTAAAGCATCTTTCCAACTAAAAAGAGGCTATGAAAGTGTGATGTGGTATGTAGTCACTGTTGCACTGTTTCAACTTTTGGAAAGAGATTTCTCTCTGAAGTTATTGACTAGTTTAAATGGACACAGTTATAGACAAGTGGAATTTTCTCCTGCTACGTTCTGCATGGTCAACTTGCCCTGGACGGGAGTGCCCCCAACTCACCATCCCTGAGAATAGGGCCCAGACTGACCAGTAGTAAAATTTCATAGCGATTTCTAACATCAGCATTACCAGTGTGTCACAGCCCAGCAACATTGTCCCACTATGCACAAGTGAGATGTACTTCGTTTCCCTTTCTTTTTCCATTTAAATATAAAGGAACTAGTACTAATAGTAGACACAGTTAACCATCTATTATTGTGGCTGTCTCTTCCCAAGCATTTACTACAAGGTAAATATCATGCTTAATATTTCCTAAAGTATATATTTTTTATTCTTCTGGTAATAACATGAATTAGTTGTTGCAGACCAGAAGATTGACTGTCTGAAAATGTTCATGGCTTGCCCAGATTTACCGAGCCAATCTCCTGGGAAAGGGAGAGGCTTCTTAGAATGGCCTAAACTACCTCTTAGCACCCTGTCCTCTCAAGGGATTGGATTAGGGTTTTTAAGCACTGGGGCCAGATGTGCTACGTAATTGAGTGACTCCTATCAGGTGTACACGCCAAAAATGCTCCACACCGGGCACTTTAGCCTGTGGTATTAAGGAGCTTAGAAGTTCCAGAACAGATGTCTCAAGAGAGATCAGAATCCCAAACTTTTACATGAAAACTCACTATTTGCAAATGATGACTTACGTTTGGGGGGGTTAGTTGGTTTTAAACACCGTGGGAACCACATACTACATCCAAAGGCTAGATTTGGCGCAAAACCTGCCAGTCTGGGACCTCTGCTATTGGCGTTACAAAATTTAGAATGGCCTCCTCCTGTATAGATACTTATTTATTTAATTTATTTTGGAGGGTATAAGTGTGATGATTTTTTCCAAGCATGTGAGAAATTTATCTATGTTTTTATCATATGGAATTAAGACAATCACTATCACCCAGAAATTAACATATACTACATCCCGACATTGTTTACACCATTCGTAATGAGATCAATTTATTTCTTATGTTTTCCATTACTATTCAACCTTATCAATGTCCTCATCCATCCCTGTAAGTTTCCTCTGTGCATGTTATTTTCACAATGTACAATTTTTCCGGGTCAAGTTTGTCAAGTCTAAACTTCAGCTGTACAGTTTCAGCAAATAACACATTATGTCTTCTAGTAATATTCTTCATTCATTAATGTAGTAATTGAATGAATTCTGCTTGTTTGTAGTTATGTCTTAGCAAAACCCCAAGAACAGGGTGATTGGCTCCCTATACATAAGACAAGGTTGCTTCATAGTCTAGAAATGTATAAAGTGTCTCTAGTAACTTTACACATTTTGTCTGAACCATCTATATAAAAGATGTGCAGAATATATTTAGAGGAATGAGAACTCAAAGTTAGTGCAACTGATTTTCTATAAACACTCAGACATTATATTTAATTCTGCTGCCTGGGTGATTTAATAAAAGTTTCACTTCCAAAAGACTTGCTGAGTGAGGTCACATTGTAAAGTAATGTTCATCTATCAGACTTGACAAATAGAAGTCTGAAACCCATGAAGAATATGACAGAAGTTGGTCATTGATCCTGTCCTATAATCTATTGCCTCTTTTTAGAATAAGGCTGTATTTTGTTTTAAAGATGGTCCATCTTGCTCATCAGTGTTACTGAAACATGGTCGGTAATAACTGCATCAGCCTTCGGAGATAATACCTGTCTGACTTACCACTAAGTCATTGTCAAGTCCTCTCATCCCTGCATATTTAACCTTCTATTCTTTTAATCTTGAGAAGTTTGGTGTCTTTACATGACCACAGGTAGAAAAAGTTTTATTATTTGAAATTTATTTAATGCTTATGTTTTAAAGAGAAAAATGCTTTTTCTGGTTTTGTATTTTTTATTTTTACTTTGACAGCCTGAGGAAATAATTGAAATCTAATACCATAGGCTTTATCCTTGTTCTGTGGTGAAAACAAAATTTGATGCTGCATCAGAAAATCAGACCAATTTAAATGGGAAGTTCACAGGGTCTCCCTCCTTCCCTTTTCCTTCAATCACACTCGGACTGTGGCTCGGCCTTCATGTGGCCGACAGAGTTTCCCCTTGTTTCACAGCACTCAGCCTGGTGTTCGCTGGGATCTGCCAGCTCCTTCAGGAAATCATTCCAGTGTCTTCAATTTCATGGAAAAGGGGTGTATGGGAGACAGACTCTGGGCTGCGTCCTTAGCCTTCTGTTTATATACCTAATCATCATCATAGTCATCATCATATTACCAATAATCACTATCACGTAGAACCTGCACCATGGAAAGGTGCCAGAAACTGAGATTTTCTAGCCCTAAAACCTGCTTTGAATGGAAGATCAACTTTCTCTTTTTTTTTTGCAGTTTGTCTGGGGCTAGGCTTGAACTCACCACCTCCAGTATATGAGGCGGGCACCCTACTCCTTGAGCCACAGATGCCACCCCCTTGCTCTCTTTCATTTCTTTTCTTCCCCTACAACTAAAATCTAAAATCTCAAAGGAGCTGAGCATCTGCATAAGGTCTTCTAACTCCAAGGTTATTGCTCCTTTCTGAGCTTTCTCTGTATGTATGAATGAAGCTGTTTTTTCTTTTTTATAGGAAACACATTTTCCTGTTAGTAGTACAGGTGAATTCTTTTAATATTTGGTCTTAAATATAATAACAAAAAGGTTGTAAACCCTCATCATTGTAGAGCAGTCTACTGCATTAGCCACTGTTTTGTATGCTTTAATGTTTAATATTCTACCCAGAAGGTAGAATTTCTATTACTCCTCCCTTTGGATGAGAACACTGAGGTTTAGAGAACATAAGAAGGTTGAGTTAGGACTTGAACCTCGACCGCCTGGCCACGGAGCTGCTTTATCACACGTCATCTTGGATCCATATTATAGTTTCTACCCTTGCAAGGCTCATGCCTACTGGAGAGGAAGGATGGACAAATAGATCAATTATGTCATGTCACTAAGGTATGAGCCTTGCTTTCAGAAAACATTAGGGGATGATGATAATGAAGGGGACATCCCTGATACCTCCTGGCAGATATTAAGCATGGTGAACAGAGAGTATGGCTGGGGAGGTATCGCAGAGGCATCATAATGAGCCTTAAAACATGAAAAGACAAGGGAGATGGGCCTTCTAGGTTTAGAGAGGAAGGTGTGAAAATTTATTTTACATTTTTCTTCTAATTCCATAGCTCTCAACCATCTAATAGGCTTATGTGCTATTGTTGACTATACCTTGGATTTGAGTTATACTTTATAACTGTTCTCCAGTAAGATCTGCTAGAAAAGAAATTTTAAAAATCTTCCTTTCTTGAGAGATGCTGAAATTGTGTTTAGAAGTAAGTGACACCACTGGCTGCCACATAGCAAGGTAGTGGCAGATACCAGCCTTTGGGCTCCCAGTTCTATGATCATTCCATCACACTTGGTCTTAAGACAACATAAAGTCATTATGTCTGCAAAGGCTTCCTAAAGAGCAGTGATAATTATTTATTGCCGAATGCTTAACCAGTTGGATGAAAGTATTTCGAACTGTATACAGAAACAGTACACTGTACCCCATGATAGTAATAATGTACACTGCTATGATTTAATAAAAAAAAATTTTAAAAAAGAAGGAACTGTGCTAAGAATGTAATATGCATGCTCTTTTAAAAATCTTAAAAATACCTGTGCAATATTTATCACCCTCCCAATTTTATATGTGAGAGAACTGAAATCTGGAGAGATCACTTCACCAAGATTACCAGCCAACAAAGCCAAGACCAACTTTAAAGATGTTCTTCAATAAGCAAATGGTTGAATTTAGTGACCAAATCCAAACTGCTATTTAAGAGGTTCTGCTAATGCATACCTGTTAGTAACATTTGAGATTGGTTGTCTGAACTGGAACTTCTAGAATCTTCTTTCTTTCTTTCTGAAAATGAGAATTTTGCCTCAGTTCCTGGTTTTATGAAATAGAAACCCTCAGTACTCATGTTCTCTAGGATAGCATCACAGTTTTTGTTGCTGACTTTTAAATCAGAGATACATTTTTGAAAAATAGTTTTGACAACTATTCTGTTTTCTGATTTTAATTTTATCCCAGAGACTGGGAGTTACTCCAGGGAGGCCATGACTCTCCTCTGTGTGTCCTGCCCTGCTTAGAGCCAGAACATATATTCTAACTATATTAAGTACACAGCATGTTAATCATGGCTTATCATCAGAGTACCACGTAAAGAAAAGTTTCATCATCTCCATCACACAGATGGGGAAACTGAGGGTCAGGGTAGTTGTGAAAATGTTGTAGGATTGTATGGTTTGAAGTCGAGGCAGGGTTGAAATAGTAGTCTTCTCAATCACACTTCACTAATCAGCCCTGCTGTGCCCTCTGTTACATCTTCGTTATTGCCATTTTTTTATTGTTGTTGGTAATCTCTCCTTAGAATATTCTTGATAACCTTGTTCCCTGAAGTGGGAGGAAGCTAATTATCGTTCTTTAAAATCATTTGAGTACTTTGCCCCTACCCCTGGATAGTTGTGATTTCTTTAGCAATTGAGGATGAGTCAAGAGACCTGAATACTCACATTGGATATATCACCTCCATCGTATCACTTGGACTTTCCAGGTCTCAGTCACCTCATCTATGAAATGGGAGGGTAGATTCAGTCTGTGTGTCTCAAATGTGGCTGCATGCTAAACTCACCCCATTACTGTTGTCAGTTTTATGAGATGGTATGACAATTATGTCTTAAAAATTCATGTTCTGTCTGTCTGTGATATGTGTGAAAATACTTGTGTATAAGTTTATGTTATTCTTTGGATTGGCTTTAAAACAATCTAGCATTTTGCTTAAAGTGTAATGACAGATAAATAAGGCTAGTAAAATGCCAAAAGCTATCGAAACTGAATAACAGCATATATTATACTTGTCCCTCCACTTTTACATATAGCTGGAAAATTCATTTAAAAAGTTAAAAAGACACTATTATAATAAAATTGCCTATGCTTAAGCTCCACCCACAGAAATTCTAAATTATTATGGGAAGAGGGGTTTACATATAAATGTCTTCTAGAAAGTTACAAGATAGTTCTAGAAGACACTCAGCATTTGAAAATTGCCTAAACTTTTATATAACTCCTGGGCACCTTCTAAATGTAATTATAGTGATTGACACCAATGCTTTCAGAAAGACAGACGATTTGACTTCGTTCACTGATATGGTAGAAAATGCACCACGTTTACACAGGAGCGTTTAGGGGACCCAGTTCAACTCATCATAAGAGACTCCTATTGCCTGATAACACCCAGCTTCTCATCCATGAGATAAAAGAAATGGACTCAGTCAAATTTTGGTCACACAATAGAAGCTTTCGCCCTAGGGGAAGATCAGAGAAGACAGCAGGCATATCTGGCTAAACTCTATTATAGGTGAGATGTATCTGTCCGTACTGTCTGTGTTCTTTGCTTAAAAAAAAAAAAAAAAAAGAAAAAAGATCTTTAGGCATCAGGTGTTCCATCATCTTCCCACTTTTTAAAGTGACTTAAATAGTTTTTCTAGCAGTATATTGTCAAATTCCTATATATGTAAATTTATCCTGTTTTTTCATTCACTTATCTAAATATTTATACAATATTTTTCAAGCAATTTCTGTAAGTTAAGTCCTTGCCAATTTTTTGTATGAGGAGAAAAGGAAGTAAAAATGGAACTAGCATGTCTTTAACACACTGGATTAAATATTACACTTACACCATTACTTTAATATCAACAAAAAACATAGAGAAATACTATAGCTATATCCAGTTTTCAGATGGAAGCCAGGGATCAGAGAGATAGAAGGACTCTTTTCAAGATAACAATAAATGGAAAAGGTAGAATTTGATCCCAAATCTGCATTATCCTTTAAAGCTTGCCTGTCAATACCCCTACAATCCCAGAGAAATCCTTCCTTCATTCCTTCTTTCATCCCTTCCTCCTTCCCTCCTTCCCTTTCTCCCTCCCTTCCTTTCTCCTTCCCTCCCTGCTTTCCTTCCTTCCTTCCTTCTTACAAAACTTGATCCGGTCTCTAAACCCCATCTTTTCATTCAAGAACCCCATTCGTAGCTCTTGTCTTTCCAATCTCTCTTTCCAATTCTATTCCCTTACTAGTCAGAATCCCAGAATCTGCTTGTATATGCTGCCAAATTGTTTGAATGATAAAAAGTACAAAAGCTTAGAAGATCAGACTGGGTAAATTCAAGGAGCAAAGAAGTAGTTTGAAATGGGAATGAGCCAGACTGGTCACCAGCTGAGTGAGCCCTGCAGTTCTGAGGGGAAGACTTATATCTGCACTTGACCCTATAAAACACAAGATAGAAAAGTTACAAAATTAGTGGTGAAAATCACCACCAGCTTGTAATCCTGGACTTCATTTCTCACCTGGACCTTGGACACAGATAGAAAGAGCTTTTCACGGCTGTGTCACAAATGGCTCAAAGGTGCTCTGAGGAATTGGCCTTTGTCCTTGAACAGTTAGGCAGCGTGGGAGGCTGGAAGTGTAGACAATTGTCTATTCATACTAATGTGCTTATAAATGTTAACACATGTCTCAACATACAAATATTGTTGGAAATGCCTGCCTAAATTTGTTTTTTATACTATTTGTCTTCTCTCAAATATCTGATGTAATTAACCACATATCATTTTGAGATTTTTTTCTTTTCTTAAATTTTTCCTTTTGTTTTTAATACCTTAATGTAAGTGTATATCAATGAATTATAACAAGGTGAACATTATTGTAAAGACTACCCAAGTTAAGAAACAGGACTTTCATAGCCTCTCCAGAATCTTCTAGAGAGCAGCAGATATACCGGTTGTTTATATGGTGCTTGTACTGCTTCGTAGGCACAAGACCACATTTGTTCTTAGTTTCTTCTAAGCTATCGCTTCTATAAGTTCACCTAAGCTATCATCTAATAAATGAATCTTGGTGTGAATATTTTCAAGAGAATTTTAGCACGCACGTAATCTCACTGAAATTTGGATCATGGCTGTTCAGTTCCTTAGATGTTGTCCTAATGCTCAGCACAGGGCCTGTTATATTATACACGTTGAATAGATGATTTGACCATATGTTGTAAGGATTTTCCTACTCTTGACTATTTATTCATGCCCAAGATAGTTACTGGTGACATCTACCCTGTACTTGACCTTGTCCTGGCTGTCAGAAGTGCAGACATATATAAGATATTATGTCCCAGGGTGTTTGCTCTCGTTGGAGCAATAACTGTGTAAGCAAGAAACCACCAAGAAGTACTGTCAGTGCCATATCAAAGGTGTCTACCAAAGGGGATCGTCACATAAAGGAAGCATTGACTAATTCTTCTGGGAAGGTAAATGAGCAGTATTAGACGGTCATGAAAGATGAATAAAACTATGTAAAGGTTAACAAAGTGAACTATATATTTCAAACATTGAAATATGTGCCAAGTACGAAGACATGAAATCATTTCATGTGTCCAACTGCCCATGGTTGGGTGCTAATGGCACATTTTGCATTAAGGTTAACATTAGTGATGTGAAGTAGGCAGTAAAAAAATATCTTGAGGATAAAACCTGGCATTGCCTTCTGCCATCCTAAGATTTCTTTAGATCACATGAGCGACTGGACCTCTTGGGGGCTTGCAAGCAG
Organism: Galagoides demidoff; assembly: GCA_963574575.1. Lineage (NCBI taxonomy): Eukaryota > Metazoa > Chordata > Mammalia > Primates > Galagidae > Galagoides > Galagoides demidoff. The sequence goes on along the minus strand of CAUYQV010124132.1, from coordinate 3,002 downwards.
AGGAGTGGCATGATCAGACTTGCCTTTTAGAAAAATCACTTCACTGGCGCTGATAGGAGACGGGGAATCACACAGAAGTTGCTGTGCATTTGAAGACCTGAACAATTGCTATGGGTGTGAAGAGGAAGTCATGGATTCTGGAGACGGTTATAGCAGAGATATAGCTACCTTGAGGACTGATTAGGTAAGAGGAGAAAGGGGTGGGGGGAGATTGGTGAGTAGCCCTGGAATCTCCTAACGGAATTTAGAGCCTGCAATCTCCCCACCATATTTCTTCTTTCTTCTGTGTTGTTAGGAACAAATAAAAATATTACATCCATAGGAAGATTCTTGTTATTGAAAATGGGAATTTTAAATAAAGTAAATAAATTCTAGCGAAATTCATAATTTTTAACAATTGAAATGATGTGTTTGATAACTGATACATTTGAGTTCACTTTTTCTCTTCCAGGAGAGTAAAGTGGTGATTTTGTATCTTTTGAATTAACTTCAGTGTATGTGGGATTCTGAGTAGCACTCGCATCCCTGGCCTGAAGTCAGTGGAGGGAGGAAGCCCCATGGCCTGATACACGGCTGTCCCCTCTGCAAGGTGGAGCAGCCTAAAGAGCATGGATGAGGAATAATGCAAAAAGGCCTGTATGCAAATTCAGGTGTTACTATTAAAATCGGTCCCTAGAGTAGATGGGATGAGCACAAGACATTCCTCTCAATTATAGTCGGAGGTTCTATAGATGTCAAAAATGAAGAACTGACATGTGTTTACTTAAGACTACACAAAAGAAGAAATGGAGAAATAGGATGGCTCAAACTATGGAAGATGGCTGACAAAGCCCCATCTTGCAAAGGCTCCCAGCATCTTCGATTTTGAAACTCCTTCTTGGCAAAGTGAAGCTGGTGAAGGTTATCCCATTTGGACAAGAAATCCTCATGCTGCTAAAGTAGAATCATGGCTAGGACAGAAGGAAATATGTTGAAGTAAAGAAAAGAAAGAAAGAAAGAAAGATGGGGAAGGGATGGAAGAAATTGGAGATGTGCTCGTTGATTCCTTTAATGCACTTGAAAGGCAGTGTAAGGTCCTGAGCTGGAGCTGAGACCTGTGGTGATTATAATTTTTATCTAGGCATGTTTGCTATTCTACAGGGAGTGTTTGGTTACTTGCTAGAAAGGTGTTCCTGTGAAGGATTATCATTCCTGGGGGTCATTAAAGAAAGATGGATAATTTCTAGATCAGCTGCCAGACATGGCATTTAGAGGAATGCAAGCTAGTGAACTAGGAAGAGTCCAGTGTTGACCATATGTAAGGGTCTATACAGGCATTTTGGAACTAGACTTTTCCCAGAAGCCTCATGAGAAAGTAGTCTCAAAAAACGAACAAAAAAAAAACATTCAAGGGAGGACTAATAAACATTTATATATGAGACCAGTCAAGGTATCAGCTTCAGCTTCAGGATGGCAAAATAGTGTAGAATATAAATGAAACAAAGAACAGAGGACATATTATAGACTATTACAGTCTATAATAATCAGTGTAGTGCTTCATAGTACAGGTGTGAAGTTAAATAAAATATAAACCTTTGACAGGGATGTTAAAGAACTTCTTTAAATGAAGCCAGATATACTTGGTTTCAAATTTTGGACTCTATATTTTCTTATCTCTGTGAGTTTTCTTTTCTTATTTTCAATATTTAAAAATAAATAATGCTTTCTTCATAGGGATGTCTGGATATTTGCACGAAGAAATGTATGGGCAGGAGCTATGTTATTTTTCTTCATGATTTATCCCTCTTAACTTATACTTGATAATTAATGCATGCAATATGGACATAATCTGTAGCATGTAAGTATATAGATGGATATGTATATGAGTTGTAGATATATACACACATACATACTATACACACACACACAGTGGGAAGCTTGTACTGGAGGGCTCTGATCCCACTGCTCTCTGTGCTCTCTCCCTGACCCTGTGCTGCTTCCTGTATGTTTAGTCATTTATTCAGTAAGTCTGCAAATTACCATTCTAAAAATAATATTCTATAAGTTTTTCTTGATTTAATCAATTTAATAACTCTATTGATTTCTTCTCTAGAAAGATTAGCTTAATTTCCATAACTCTATAACCCCAGCCTAATTTTAATAGACAAACTTTCGCATATTGTTTGTATTCATGTTAATTGAACAATCTGATCTTCTTTCTTGTTTCCTTAACTTAGATATTCTTTCATGAGTCCCCATCCATGTCCAGGCCTCATCCCTCCTTCTCATCTTCTAGCTTTTGTCTTCTGGAGGCAGTGCCCTTTCTTCTATACTATTGAGTTATAATACCAACATATATAATAACATATACTAAGACATCTATATTTTTATGAACATATTCACTTTTTGTATTGCATCTTTACATTATCATTAAAAATAAAAGCTAATAAGAATTGCCTCTAGTTCCAACATTCCTCACTGCTAAGCTAACAAATTTTACTTTGATTTTATTTACTTCTTCTTGGGTTGACTATCACTCTGCCTTTCCCAGTTAAAGAAGTTCTTTTATATCCAGTCAAAGGTTTATATTTTACTGCCTTTCAACGATAGTTGAAAATCATGACATACTGCATCTGTTTCAGCAGGGACTCAGGTCCTTCACAGAAAGAAGATAACATTGGGATGAAGACTGTAGACTCTAAGATTTTAGGGGACTTGTCCTGACCCTCATCTTTGTGGGCGAGTGCAGCACCAATTGTATGGTGTTGTTGGAAGGATTAAATGATGCACTTGAAAAGGGATCAGCACAGATGGACATACACACATGATAAACATTGTATAAATGTCTCTTATTATGACATTTTATAGGAGTTTTTATTTTATTTTTTTTTTTATTGAATGGTAACTATGTACATTAATACACTTCTGGGGTACAGTGTGGGGTTTTCACATGCAATCCGAAATACTTCCATCAAACTGATCAACACAGCCTTCATGTCATTTTCTCAATTATAGTTTTAAAA
>CAUYQV010124130.1:0-15864 GCA_963574575.1 Galagoides demidoff | reverse complement strand
CGGGCGTTGTGGCGGGCACCTGTGGTCCCAGCTACTTGGGAGGCGGAGGCAGGAGACTTGCTTGAGCCCAGGAGTTGGAGGTTGCTATGAGCTGTGATGCCATGGCACTCTACCCAGGGGGATAGCTTGAGGCTCCGTCTCGAAAAAAAAAAAAAAAAAAAAAGAGTTTGGATAATCAAAAATTCTTAGAGTTTTAGAAGAGGAAGAGCTGTTTGTTTGTTTGTTTTGAGACAGAGCCTCAAGCTGTCACCTTGGGTAGAGTGCGGTGACATCGCATCTCACAGCAACCTCCAACTCCTGGGCTTAAGTGATTCTCTTGCCTCAGCCTCCCAAGTAGCTGGGGCTATTTTTTGTGGTTGTAGTTGTCATTATTGTTTGGCAGGCCTGGGCTGGATTCAAACACACCAGCTTTGGTGTAAGTGGCTGGCACCTTAGCCGGTTGAGCTGTTTTTTATTTTTTATTTTTTTTTGCGGTTTTTGGCCGAGGGTGGGTTTGAACCCACCACCTCCGGCATATGGAGCCAGTGCCTTACCCCTTTGAGCCACAGGCGCCACCCGGTTGAGCTGTTTTAACAGAGCCTTCATGTTCAATAACACAAGCCCTGTCCTGTAAACAATGCCACAATCATGCAGTACACAGCCAGCCCTGGCTCTTAGCACTTACTCAGCTCAGTGGTCCTAACCTTCACGCCTCCCCAGCATGCTGAAGGGAGCAGCACACTCTTCTGGAACAGTGGCTCGCAGGCAGTCATAATCTCAGAAAGGAAGGGGAGGAGCAAAGAACTATGCCACCCTCCACAGAGGCAGACTGTAATATCTGGAAGAACATAAGTGATTTAGAAGAAGAAAATCTAGGTGATTTTGGTATGGAATGCCACCCTTAGAGTGGCTCACTAGTCTGGTCTTAGAAACTGAGGCTCTAAGAGAAGATTTACTCAGTCACACAGTCAAGTGGCCAGAGGTCAGGGAGAACTTGAACCCAGGATACTCTCTTCCTCCAGTTCTACAAGAATGGAGTCAGAAAGAAGTGGGTTCAAATCTCCATTCTTTAATTAATTAGTTCTTGACTTTTAACAAATCACTTACTCTGAGTCTGTTTCTTCATTTGTAAAATAAGGTTAACACCTTCTTCATTAGGTTTACATGAGAATCAAATGAGTGGGAAAAAGGTTTTTTCTAACACTAACTGAGCACTAGGTGCCAGGCACAGCACCTCACACACATTATCTCATTCAATCGTCACAATGAACACTACTTTTATATCCATTTTATAGGAGAGGAAACTGACTCTCAAGAAGCCTTAGTGACTTGCTGAACACCATGCAGCTAGTGAGTGGCTACGCTACGATTTGAAGCGTCTTGTCAGTGTCAGAGCAGCACTGTCATAGAACATAAGTAACTTAGTGCAGTGCTTGCAAAATACACTAAATAAACAGCAGCCATCATTATTTACTGTCATTACTGTGAATCCATTTATTATGTTACACATGATTGGGAGTTTTTATCTTCTCACAAAGAAACCAAGAACTGGGCCAACCCAAAAAGGAAAAAGACGTACAAGCCCCACGTGGCCCTTGACCATGCTCATGCGACACAGGAACAGGGAAGGGATGGCAGCAAAGTGGGGGCAGTGCCTTTTTAAAACTATGGTCGCCCATGCCTCCTGAGAGGTATAACTTCTGTTGCGGGGGTCTGGACACGCATGGTGTTCTTACTTACCCACTCCAGACCACTAGTCCCTCCTTCCCATCCAGGATGCTTTCTGGAGCCCTCCCATGTGTAGAAACATCAAAACCCATTGCCCCATGATTTGCTTGGGTCCCTGCTGATCTCTGAAGATGGGTGCGGATGATGAAAGAGGCAAGACCCAGAGGCAGAGGGAGAAGACCCATTTAAAAAAGCCCAGTGAACACAGACACGCCACCTGGAATCCCAGCCTTCCCAAGCCCAGCAGCATGAGTCACCCCACAGCCTTGTGTGTTGCAACACGGCTGACAGAAACTCCACAGCCTTCCATAAGGTGTGCAGACAGGTAAACACAGAAAAGCATGCCATCCATTGGACTGCAGTAAGCTCTGCCGTTACAGCCGGCACTAGATAGCCCTCCTGTCACTAATGACCTTTGGGAAGTAGCTGGATACCTAGGCTCTGCTCTAGCATAAAACCCCAGCTCCAGCTCTACCACTGCCTATCTCTGCATCAACAGTAGTTTACTTGATCATTTCATACCTCAATTTCCTCATCTATAAAATGGGGGTAGTAAAAGTGCCTATCCTGCAAGGATGTTGTAAGGATTAAATGAGATAATACATGTACAGGCTTGGCACAATGCCTAGGACCTGCAGTCCATCGAGCACCTACTAGGTGCTAGACAGTGGAGGTTCAACAGCGAACAAGACAGACAAGGTCTTTGTTCTTAAGGAGTTCATGTTCCAGAGGAAAGGGAGACAGACAATAATAAGAAAGGTATCAAAAAAGTCATAAGGTCTTTGCAGAAAACAAAATTAAACTGGTGCGATACAGAGTGAGTGAATGTCCACTCTAACAAGGTGAGTGAAGAGGGCTGCTCTGAGGAGTGGTTGTACAAACAATTATGACTACAAGTATTTGTCAGGATTCTCTGGGCTGCCCCCAACATAGCCTCTAGCCAGAAGCCAGTTTCTGACAGTTCTCAAACCCAGTACCCCTTCTCCATAGGCCTGCCTCCATGTCAAGAGGGCTCCTTTGAATTCCAACTTTACCCTGAAAAATCTCCATCACATTGGCAAGAGAAGCTGAAACCTCACTTGCCTTTCTCTGAGAAAGGAATGAGCCAAGCTGAGGTTCCCAGGAAGGCTGAGCAAAGAGATAATTTGCCAAAAGAGGAAGGGGGAGAAAGAAAAAGGGGAAAATAAAGATACCAAGATCTTTGGCTTAGATTTAATTTCAAACTAATCCTGGCGGAAGCTCTTTAAAAAGCTCTAACATTCTCCTGTTTGTGTTCATGGATATTCTGGGGTTTACCAACCTTGTTCTTTATAGAAGACAGCTCACAGCAATTATTCTACAATTACTTTGTCTAACTGGCTCTGATTTCTCCCAAGTTCCCAGTACAAAATGAACCATTTAGAGCAGTGGTTCTCAACCTTCCTAATGCCACGATGTATTTTCATTGTTACAAAGGGGTCTCGACCCACAGGTTGAGAACCACTGACAGAGTTTGTGAAACGACCAGCTGGCTAAGGCTTCAGAGGTGGCTGGCTTCAACTTTTCCATCCCTTCTGAGCTGGCCAGAGGTATGTGGTGTGCCCACACCCCATTCAGATCGGTATCATACCAAATAAAAGGCTGCTCCCACCTTCCTCCTCCACTCCCCAGCCACACGCCCCCACCCCAGACAGTAAACTCCTCTAGAGTAGTAACCCTGCTTTTTTGGGCTTGTTTCTTTAGAACCTGGGGTAGGGGCTGGCACACAGTAAGTGCTCACTGAACGTCTCTTGAATTGAGGCCACTGTTTCAGCCCAAGGGGCAGCCAGACTCGAGTGAGAAGACTGAAGATCTGATCTGGGCTCTGACACTCACTAGCTTGTGCCCTTGGGCAAGTCACTTTACCTCTCTGGCCTCATTTCCTCTCTCATCTGTAATGGTGTGTGTTGGGGAGGAAGGAGGAACTGATAATAAATCTACCATCCTGGGTTACTGTAAGAATCAAAAGAAATCACTTGAATAAGAGGTTATTCATAAATATTATCTTAAGAGAAAATCTCTGAAAAACAGAGAGGGAACTTGGAAAGAAACTCACCTGGGGAAGATGTGCTCTCTCCTTTGAGAATTCCCCAATAGTGGTAGAAGAGGAGGAAAAGGAATTTTTTTTGCGGGGGGGGGGGGATGTTTCCTAGAAACAGGAATCCAGACTTCCTTTAAGCCAAGTATCTGTTTGTCCCTGTATTTTTCCTCTAGTTATCTTGCTTCTTTCCAACCAGCTTTTTTTTTTCCTTCCCTCCTCCCTCATCTCCACCCCCCACCCCCTCACCAAGGAAGGAATTGGCCAGCTCCATCTAGGCAGTCCCCCATAGCTCCGCCCTATTCGGCGGGCCAAGAGTTAACAGCTGCACCTGTTGAGGTAGACCTGCAGTTGCCGGCACCTGTACCTGCAGCCAATCAGCGCCAGTGCTGCTGGGAACCTACCTGTCAGCAAAATCTCGACACCCAAACCTCAACATAAATCAAACACTTCCCTGGGCAGGGAATGTCTGTGTCAGGCAAGAATTAGAGACAAGCGGTCAGCAAAGCCTCAGTGCCGATCATTGGAGCCTGTGAGCAAGAAGATGTCGAATGAACTTGAGTGAGTAAACATCGGTGGCTGCCTGGCGCTCTCTGAGTGCGGAGGCTGGATGGGGTTTCCAAAAGGGGTAAGAGCAGGGAGGCCGGCGCCAGGATTCCCAGAGCAATTTGTAAGGGTAAATGAATGGGCTGACGATCTTTCTTTGGCGTGTCAAGGCAAGTCCTGGTCTCAAGCTAGAGCTGAATGTTTCCCTGGGAAAGTAGTTTTTCTCTTTCTCTCTGCTGAACAGTTTCGAGCCAGGTAGGGAAACCCAGGACTGAAACTGTGAGTTTTTTGGCACCACTTTTTGATACTCTGATGCGGTCTTGGAAATTAGAGACAACCCCAGTCCTGTCGAAGCTTTCTCTCTTCCTGCCAAAAGAAACTTCTTTGAGGTGGTTCTAAGAGCTGTCTTAGGCAGAGAGTTGGGTTTCTCTAAAGGGACTTGTTTGTTGCATTGGAACAGTCCCAAGTGGAAGGTTATAATGTGTGGTTAAACATGAGCACTCTCTGTAGTGGGCTTGATCTAGGTTCAAATCCAGGCTCTGTCCCTCACAAGCTGTGTGATCTCCAACAAGACTTTTAACCGATCTCCATTTCCCTCATCTGGAAAATGGGTACAAGAATACTTTGTAGAATTCTCGAAAAAGTTAAATGTGATAGAGGCTGTAAAATGCTTAGTACAGAGCCAAGATCTAAAGATGCATTTAATTAAACATGGGTGATTTATTCAGAGGCAGTTCTAAGGCTGAGGCGGCTGACAAATGGTTGCTGTTGCCTGGCAAGATGCATGTGCCTTCCTGCCCATATCTGAGGTTTAGAATCCCGACTGGCTTTACCATGGATCTCCTGCTTGGGGTCCAGACCCCAGAAGGTGGGATGAAGCTAGGATCTGGACTGCTCTAGCTTGGGTTCAGGGAGCTGGCAGGAGAAACTAGATCCCTCCTTTTCCTGCCACCCTCAGAGGTGAGTGGGCAGAGGAAAGGGTTGAACAATCTTTTTTCCTAGCTACTCAATAGATTGTTTTAAGAACTTGAAGACCTGTGGGCAGAACAAGTGGTGGGTCCTGATTGAAGACAGGATTTTATGTTACTAGCTAGCTCTTGGGTTCTCTGGGTTGGCCAATTAGGTTCACAGTACAATCCAGGTTAAAAGGCATCAGATTTATTTTGAATGAATTCTCTGGGTTGACAATGTATTGACAATTAAACCACAACTAGAATAAGAGTAGGAGCATTGGCACTGACACCTGGCTTGAGTTCCAGCTGTCACTTACTAGCTGTGTGACGCTGGGCAAGTCACTTCATCTGAGCCTTAGTTTCTTCACCTGTAAACTGTGGCCTTTATTGGCATGGAGTTGTCAGAGGATTCAACAATTTTAAAATCGATTTAAACCTGGTAAGGAGCAAGCTAATAACACAATTGTTACTTCATAGCGAAATAACCAGTGAGTGTTTTCGAAACTCCTATTTTTCCATACTCTGCACACACAAAAAAATCTTGCTGTGTCTCCATCCCGCTTAGATCCGCTGGTTAAAACTGCAGAGGCTGCAGACGGAATCTGTTCACTGCTGCTCGTGAAGTTGGGTCACTTGAACAGAAAAGTTTCCTGCTTTTCTCCTCCCTAATGAATTGGATTTGAAGTTAGATCCGCTGACAGTTGAGGCTTCTCTGTTTGGGGTGGGGTGAGACGCCTGTGCCTGCTGAGTAATTGCGGGTAGACTCTGAAGCTACCATTACAATGGCAGAGCCCCGGGGCTCAGCTGCCCCTACAGATGGGGATGGGGTGGGGGCGGGGTGAAGGGGGACAAAGTGCTTGGCTTGCAAGTTTTGAGCTGCTACTCCCTAAAAAAGTGCGGAGTTAAGAGGACTCCCTGGTTCTCAGTTTCCCCATCTGTACAGTGAGAGCTATAAACACCTACCTGTCAGGAAAAACAGTGAGCGCCCATGTGCGGACCGCCCGCCCGCAGCAGGAGCTCCATAAACTCCAGCCTGATTACCAGGCTTCGGAGGCATCTCGAAGGCTGGTGGTTGAGAATCTGGGAGGCCCAGGCGGAGCAGTTAGAAACCAGTTCGAGGTAGCTGGCGGGTGACGAGCGCCCGGGCCTTTCATGTGGTCGGGCTCAGCGCCGGGCGCGTCCGCCAGCAGCCCTGGGTGCCTCGAGCCCGCAGCCTCGCGTGGCCGCAGGGCCAGAGCGGGTAGCAAAGGATCCTGGTACGGCGGCCCCGGGCGCCGGAAGTCGTCCTCGCGGGAGAACAGCGGCGCCTGCGCCCCGGGGCCGAGGCGGGGCGGAGTGTGGGGTTCCTCTCAGGGCCGCTTCGGAGAGCGCGTGGGCCTACTATGTGCCAGGCGCCCCGGCGCTGTCGCCTCCCATTCCCCCTCCGGTCTGGTGTCCTTTACAGCCGAGGAAAGGGGGGATTATCCCGTTTAAAGGGCTTGACACACAGTAGGTCTACGGGACAGAGGCGATGCCTCAGGATTCTCCCTCAAAACCTCGCTCTGGTGCGGAGTGTAGGCCCCCACTGCTGCTTTCCCGAATCTTCCCCCAGTGCTGCGCCCCTCCCCCCGCAAGCCTTGGATAGGGCTGGGGGCCGGGGGTCGGGGACAAAAAGACGCCCCAGTCTTTGACCGCGGCCTGGGCGGCCGACGGCCTATCTGATCTCCCGGAGCGCCGGCTCCAGACAGCCTGGAGCGCTGAAAGAGTTAACCAGGAACGCCTCCCGCTGCGGTTTTGTGGTCGAAACCATGATTGCCAGGAGCAAATTTTTGTCATGCACAAGGTGTGTTATTAAAAGTCGGAGTTACGCTGCTGGTGAATGAAAAGTTAAAAGCCCTCATTGAGCTGGGGCTGTAAAAGCGGCGGACTGGGCAGCGAGAGTTTTAACGGCGGCCGCCAGGCTGCTGGAGCCTCCCGCGGCTCTGCGGGCTGCGGGCGGGGGCGGGCGCCGGGTCCCCGCCGTGGGTCGCCGGAGCCCGCCGGCCCTCCGAGCTCCCTCACCGAGGAAGACGAGGGAGGAAGGGCAACAGGGCTGAAGCTCAAATAGGATCCTTGAGCTTTCTTCTCGGTTAAAACAAAAATGACAGCCACCAATTTCTGAGCATTGACTCTCCATCAGATGTTGTAGAGTGTTTGATAAATTCTTGCTCTCCGCTAACCCTCCCAACAATCCAGTGAGGGATGAAAGTTTAAATGTAGTTGTGTGGAGGACTGAGGCCCGTGATCTCGTGGAAGAGCCAGGATCTTAACTGGGTGTCAACTTAGGGGCCAGAACAATGCACACCCTTCTTCCTATGTGGTTAGACTTTTAAAAAAGACAAAACTGTTGAAAGTGGAAGAAATGAAGTCTTTTTTTCCTTGTAGGTGCCACAGTTTATATACTGTAGTTATCATATTTTGTAAACCCCTGTTATTTGGGGAGTCGGAAGAGGTGACAGAGGGAATCATTTTTATTAAGGAGAATTATTGGTTCATTTATAACAGTGTTCTCAAAATGTGGTCCCTGGACCAGCAGCAGCAGCATCATCTTTGTCATCACCACCACCTGGGAACTTGCTAGAAGTTGCAGATTCTCAGCCCCTTGGCCTAGACCTACTGAATCAGAAACTCTGGAGGAGGGCTCTTTGTTTTAACAGGCCTCCAGGTGATGCGGATACAGTGTTCAAATTTAAAAGCCATTGTCCTATAAGGCCAGACAGAAGATTGAGAGGCATAAGGTTCCCAAATGCACAAGGTTCCTGCAGTGTAGTTGCTGAGTCAGCAGGCTGAGAGCTTAGCTCCAGGGTCATAACTGTGTTTAAAGACCAACTCTGCCACCTATGTATTGGGTGATTTGTATGAGCTCCTTTAACCTCTCTCTAGGAGTTCCTTTCTCCATGTGTGAAATGGTGATAAAAACATCTGCCACACAGGGCATGTTTGAGAATGAAAATAAGGGCTAAATGTACTAAATAATTGCCTTCTGGCTGGGCGCCTATACCTCCAGCAGGTAAGGCGCCAGCCTCATACAACAGAGCTGGCGGGTTCGAATCCATCCAGGCCCGCCAAACAACAATGACAACTACAACCAAAAACCAGCCGAGTGTTGTGGCAGGCGCCTGTAGTCCCAGCTACTTGGGAGGCTGAGGCAAGAGAATCGCCTAAGCCCAGGAGTTGGGGGTTGCTGTGAGCTGTGATGCGATGGCACTCTACCCAGGGTGACAGTTTGAGGCTCTGTCTCCAAAAGAAAAAAAAAAATGCATTCCTTTCCTCTCTCCTGTCTTTCTTCTGCTCTCTGGAACTCATCTTTCCCATTTGTAGAATGCAACAAGTAATCTAAATGGCTGCTTCTTTGTATTCTTTTTCCTTCTAATAAGGTCAGAACAACTGACCTAGTGAAAATCTTGAAGGGAAATTACTGATAATTTGGTGTTATTTCCGTAGGCCTTGCCAGGAGGTCAGCAAAAATTGGGAACTTTCAAGGGCAGGAACAGTATTTACCTTTGTGTCCCCAGTGCCTGGCATACGACCTGTTAAAGACTAATCCCCAGTGAATGTTTGTCGAATGAATCAGTGAGTGAATGAATGAAGGGATGTGGCACCCTGGGTTTAGAGGTGGATTTCAGCTTCTTTCATACCTCAATTGAACAACAGAGGGAAAAAAAATTGGACAAGAAACCAAGAGGAGACTATAGCGTGAAAGAAAGATTACCATACAGGGAAGAATTTTTCAAAGGGGAGAAAGTTAGTTTCTGGTATAATTAGAAAAGGGCACATAATTAATTTAACAAGCAGCTGAAAGTGTTTGCTAGAGACTGACCACCCTCTACTTGTCAACCTAGATCCAGATGAGAAAGCCAGTGGTGCTTGTTACTCTTACCTGGAAGGAAATTTCCAAGCATCAGGTCAGATTCTACCAGACAGGAAGAGATGTTCCCTTTTATGGACAAAAGAAAGTGAGGCTGTGAATTGTCATACGATTTGTTGGGGACTGTCCCACATAGTGAGCATTAGTGATAATACATTGTTACGGGGTTGGCACTATGCTGATCACTTTACCTGCATTATCTCACTGCATCTTCCAACAGGACTACTTCACGAAGTTGTTGGAAGATGACAACTAGATATTATTTAGCCAGCACCTGGCACTTGGTAAGGCCTCAATGAAAAGCAGCTATCATAATTCTGTGAGGTTTTTCTTCTCATAATCCACATTTATAGGTAAGAAAACTGAAGCCCAGAAATGTCCTGTTGCTTGCATAAGGTCACACAGCTTGTATGTAGCAGAGCGGGAAGTGGAACCCAGGGCTGCTTCGATTTGGGGCCCACCCCCATAACCATAAGCTCATATTACCTCATTCAAACTGGAGTTGCTACAGAGCCATGCCTTATGCTCTGCCTTTCTGAGGCCCCCACATGAGCCCCCTGGCCCATGTGACAAGGCACATTTCACAACTTGTGCATCAAGAAAACCAGCTGGACCACTGGCAGGCATAAGAAACTTGGGGCTCCCCCGTCCTGCCCAGGGAACACCTTGCATGGGGCTGACTGAAAGATGACTCTGCTGTGAGCAGTTGTGGCAGGACCTCCGTGTGGGTGATTAGTGAGTGTGATTGATCACTGCTAATGAGCCTGGATGGCTCACACAGGGTTTGGCAAGTCTTTGACTGGGTGTACCTGGGTGTCAACACCCAGTTCAGGTGGCCCCTGGAAATCTTCCTTCTCAGGCTGAAGGGAAGTAGGATTTAGCTTGCTGGATCTGTCCTGTGCCAGGCACCTTTGGTGGGTCTTGAGGTTACCCTCTTTGGTGGTAGGTTTTCTGCCACCTTCTGCAAAATTGAGTAAGAGTCCTTTCTGTGGCACCTATGAATTATTGAGAAGCTTATGACATGGGGCAGTGATTGGATTAGACAGTGGACATGAAGCTAGGAGGCTTGAGTCCCAATCCTGTTATATGCTGCATGTCTTTAGGCAAGTCTCTCTGAGACTGGATTTATAAGGTCTCTTTGCATCCTAAATTACTAGGATTCTAACAGAGGAAAAGACCTCAACTAATGGCTAAGACAGAGTTTACTTAGTCTCATTGGGAGTTGTAAGTAGCTGAACCAGAAAGCAGTGGGCATTTCAAGTCAGAAGGGATTTATTGGGATGAATCCCCACTATGCTTTCTCTATCCCAGTGCCAGAATGATGTGTGTTGGAGTCAGGAGACTAAGGAGCTGACTAAGCATGAAGCAGCTGGTACCATACCCCTTCTGTACTGTGGACCCAGAGTGATGTGCTGGGGAAAGGCCCCACCCACCCTAGAGCCACGGCCTGGAGAGTTTGCACATCCCTACAGGCTGAGGACAAGAGGCTGCAGGAAGCGAGCTATTGGGTCAACCCCTGAGTGCCTCTCTCGATCTTGTTTCCAACTCTTGCCCAAATGGAGGAGAAGCCAGACTGGGAGGCTCAGAGGAGATGGTTTTATGAAAGTTCTTGATGCTAAGAGCCAGGGACCTCAGTTCTAGGCCTAAAGCCACAAGGTACCAGCTGGGTGGCCTTAGGCAAGCCAGAGGCCCTCTCCATGGCTCAGTTTTTCCTGCTATCAAATGGGGACAGTCATACCTTCCCTCCTTACCTTCAGGGGCATTGCAGGATCAGAGGCGATGACAGATGTATGAGAAACACATTGAAAAATATAACATGCTATGCAAATATGAGGGATTGTCAAATCTCCGACCTGAGTTTCCTCCTTAGTGGGCTGGTCTTCCTTAAAACAAGGCAACATATGCAAAGCACCTGGCTCACACCTGGCACACAGTAGGCAGACAAGATCTGGGAGCCATGCCAGGCTAATGCCTTTGATCTTGCCTCTCCTTTTATCTGGAAGGTCCAAGATTCTCCCCACCCATCTCCATTCTCCTTCTCCACCTCTCTTCTCAGCCAACATCCATCACTCCCCTGGGGTCAGGCAGGTTAGAAGTCCTGCTTCTTTTCCTTCATACTTTCTTCACCTGTCTCATACTGGCTGTTTATTTTTGTGGTCATGTCTGTCTTGTTGCCACTAAAATGTAAACTCCATGTCAGCAGAGATGACCTAATTTTCTTATTCTCCTAAGACAGGTTCTGGCACATAGTAGTTACTTGATAAATACAGTAGAACCTCTGCAGGTTGACTACCCAAAGGACTGTAACAAACTGGTCAACAGGCAGAGGTGGTCAACGTAAAGCATTAGGCCTAATTCCCTTTTCACTGTACTGGTACTGATACGTATATGTGGTGCATGTCCAAGCTGTGATAATTAGGTCAGCTTAAGGAAGTGGTCAATGTAGGGAGGTGATCAATTATGGAGGTTCTCCTGTATTTATTGAAATGCTGGTTGGATGGTTTCATGGATGATGCTACCCTAGTTTATTGCTTTTTCCCTCTTTACTATATACCTTCTTTGAGACTAGTGGTTTGGTAGAAAAGTGACAAGTCTCAGAGTTCCCAGGCCAGATCGCAGGAGTCCTGGATTTGTAACTTATTTGGCCAGTCTTCTGGAATAGGTCGCCTAACATCTCTGTTATCTGTTTCCTGGTCTGTAAAGCAGGGATAATAACACATCACATATGTTGGAAGGCTCCACAAGATAATAAATGAAAGTTAAGACAGGGTGTTATTACACTGTCTCTCTCTCTCTCTCTCTTTTTTTTTTTTTTGACATACAACCTGGCTCACAGAGAGAAGACTTGGAAGAACAGGATGATAATTTAAGAACTCAGGCAGAGTCTCCCCTTTACTCTCACTTGGGGGTTCTGGGATGATGATGGTGATGTTAGCTATTATTTACTGAGTGATTATTCTCTGGCAGGCTCTGGGGTAAGCACATTTCTTACCTTAATGCACTTAATTCTCCTAACAACCCATGAGATGAATGCTACTCTAAAGTAGCCACCCCGATGACTACTTCATTATGTTACTATGTTCTCATTTTCTTCATAGTACTTATCACTAACTAAAATTAACTCATTTGCTTGTTTATGGTCTATCTTCTCCAATTAGACTGCAAGTTCCATGGGAACAGAGCCTTATCTGTCTTGTTCTTGGCTGATTCCCCAGTACCTGGAAGAGACCCTGACTGGCACATGGAAGACGTTCACTAGACCCATTTAACAGATGAGGGAATAGGTGCAGAAGGACTAAGAGCCTTACCCAGGACACTCTGATAGCTCAGGAGTTCTGTCTTGGAGAGGGACATCAAGAGAGTTCAGCACATAGGTTGGGAGCCACCTGGTTTCCCTTCTTTGTTCTGGCCCTATTGCTCATGACTTCTTCTTTTTTTGAGACAGAGCCTCAAGCTGTCCCCCTGTGTAGAGTGCCTGTGACCTCACAGCTCATAGCAACCTCCAACTCCTGGGCTCAAGCGAGTCCCTGCCTCCACCTCCCAAGTAGCTGGGACCACAGGCCCCCGCCACAACACCTGGCTATTTTTTTGAGGGGGAGGGTGGGTTGCAGCCATCATTGTTGTTTGGCACGCCCAGGCTGGATTTGAACCCGCCACCTTAGGTGTATGTGGCTGGTGCCTTAGCCACTTGAGCCACAGGCGCCAGCCGCTCATGACTTCTTACATTCCTTTTCACAGTGATCCAGTATCAGGTCCTGGGACAACTTTTTTCCCTTTCTCACTTAACTGAGTTTTTAACCCTTATTTTCAATCTTTTTTTTGAGACGGAGCCTCAAGCTATCCCCCTGGGTAGAGTGCCATGGCATCACAGCTCATAGCAACCTCCAACTCCTGGGCTCAAGGGAGTCTCCTGTCTCGGCCTCCCAAGTAGCTGGGACCACAGGCTCCCGCCACAACACCCGGCCATTTTTTGGTTGCAGCCATCATTGTTGTTTGGCGGGCCCAGGCTGGGGATTCGAACCCGCCACCTTAGGTGTACGTGGCTGGCACCTTAGCCGATTGAGCCACAGGTGCTGAGCCCTTATTTTCAATCATTAACGGAGCAGAGAGCCAAGGGTTTCTTGGATTTTGGGATTTGACATACAAGTCAATGTTAACTGTTATCTCTCCGTTGTCAAGACTTTTCTAGAAGCCAAATGCTTAGTCTTGGGACATGGAATTGATTGGCAGGCAATGAACAGGCGTGGACACCAGGACAGTAGGGCTTCTAGCACCTGGCCTGAGACTCTTCAATTGTCAGCATGCCTTCTGAGTCTCTTCTGCCTTGTGTAGAGGGGGAAATTCCTTTCTGCTTTGCACCAGAGAACTAGTTCAATGTATTTTAAAAGAGGGAAAATTCTAGAGTAGAAAAGGAATCTAGAAAGGAGACTTGCACAGGGGTTAAGAGCTGCATCATATAGTCCAACAGGTCCAAGTTCAAATTGAGCTTCCATCACTTACTGGCTAAGTGACCTGGAGGAGGTGATATAGTCTGAGTCTCAGTTTCCCCTTCTGCAAAAGGGGATGGTAATTTCCATCCCTCAGGGCTAATTGTGTGGAATAGATGAGAAAACACACAGAGATAGTTGGCACCATGTCTACCTGGGGGATGCTGAAGGCACAGTAGCTGCTGTTTATCAAGGGGTCCTTTGGGATCCCGAGAGGATGGACCAGAGACCCTTGGAGGCCAGAAAAAGCTCCTAGGTGAGCAGTAAACCTTGCCTGTTCTTTTGTTTCTGTAGGGCTTTATTGTCTTCTACAATTTGTTTTCTTAAAAGGGTAAAAATAACTCATATGTCATCAAAGCTGTTAATGGTCATTCCACCAGAGTCAGCAAATTGAGGCTCTAGGCCCAGACCTGCTTCTGACTTACAGGGTGACCATGCCTTGTACCATTTTGTACCTCCTAATTGCCTAACTCCATGCTGGCCCAGAGCACGATAATGGCTTGTGTGTGTTAAGCACTTGTCTGCCAGGCACACTTTTAAGCACTTTTCTTATGCCAACACACTTAATCCTTATAATCCTATGTGGTGGGTGCTTTTATTAGACATTCTATTACAAATAAGTGTCCTGGTTGACCCCAGGGGGGCTATCCAATGGCAGTCCCTGCTTTTCTTATGCCTCTTTTGTTTGGGAGTTCTCTTTAGCCTGGGACTGAGGAGAGGGAAAGGGTGGCCACTCTGGGCTTACTTAGTAAGGCCCAGGAGGTGACTAGGAGAGCCCTCTTCTCCCCTCCATCTTAGGCCTCTTGATTTATAATAGCAGCAGAAACTCAGGGTGTGCCTTACTCTCCACCTCTCTGGAGCAGGAAGGTTTCTGTCATTTCTCTTTCCTGTGTGACAGCTCGCTCTCCCTCTCAGAGCCTAACTCTCCACACCCTGGGGCCCAGCGGGATGGGGACACCACCTCAGATAAAGCCCCTAGGAGAGCTGTCACTTCAGTGTGCCTAGGTATGGCCTGGTCTGCTGTTCCCACTAGAGTCTGAGAATGTGGCCCTGAGCAGCTGGGTGGCAGGAGGGCACTTCCAGAGGCTTGATTTACAAAGGTCCTTTGCCACCCACAAGTCTGCCATGGTGTTGAAATTTTACCACTAAAGCATTTTTCTGCTGTAGTAGAGACTGCCCTCCTGCATATGGAAAAGCAAGGTGTCAGCTTGGCGCCTGTGGCTCAAGTGGCTAAGGCACCAGCCACATACACCCAAGGTGGCAGGTTCGAATCCAGCCCAGGCCCACCAAACAACAATGATGGCTGCAACTAAAAAATAGCCAGGCGTTGTGGTGGGTGCCTGTGGTCCCAGCTACTTGGGAGGCGGAGGCAGAAGACTCACTTGAGCCCAGGAGTTGGAGGTTGCTAAGAGCTGTGATGCCATGGCACTCTACCCAGGGGGAAAGCTTGAGGCTCTGTCTCAAAAAAAAAAAAAAAAAAAAAGAAAGAAAGAAAGAAAAAGAAAAAAAAAGAAAAGAAAGGTGTCTAAATGGGAAGAATTGACTTTGATGCTCGATCATTCTCAGTTTAAATCCTGAGTGCATCGTGGACTTGGATCATCTTGTGCATTTTCTTACTCTCTCCAAGACTCAGGTTTCTTCATCTTTACAGATGAAGCAAATGGTCTTTACCTTGCAAAGTCCTTTTAAGAAGAAGAGCTAATGGAAGGAGTGCTCGTGTATAATACATTATAGTAAATGCTGGTGCATTGGGGCACCCGGCCACCATCAGTGCCCACTTCATCTCTGGGGCTCTCTCTTCCTAACGTGGACAACTGCATCTTCTCACCTACCACTGTCCTTCACACATTCTTTGCTCTTAAGTGAGCATAACCGAACTTTCCTGCTCCTGTGCCTTTACTCATGGTTAAGAGAGTGTGCTATACTAGTGATTCCTCAAAAGATGGCCCCCAGAC
The DNA here is from genome assembly GCA_963574575.1 of Galagoides demidoff. Lineage (NCBI taxonomy): Eukaryota > Metazoa > Chordata > Mammalia > Primates > Galagidae > Galagoides > Galagoides demidoff. Next base: position 274 of record CAUYQV010124130.1, on the reverse strand, counting down.
TATCAGCAAATATCGGCTCGGCGCCTGTGGCTCAATTGGCTAAGGCGCCAACCATGTACACCTAAGGTGGTGGGTTCAAATCCCCAGCCTGGGCCCGCCAAACAACAATGATGGCTGCAACCAAAAAATGGCCGGGCGTTGTGGCAGGCGCCTGTGGTCCAAGCTACTTGGGAGGCTGAGGCAGGAGACTCACTTGAGCCCAGGAGTTGGAGGTTGCTATGAGCTGTGATGCCATGGCACTCTACCCAGGGGGATAGCTTGAGGCTCCATCTCA
>CAUYQV010124129.1:0-42545 GCA_963574575.1 Galagoides demidoff | reverse complement strand
TTTTTATTGAATGGTAACTATGTACATTAATGAACTTCTGGGGTACAGTGTGGGGTTTTCACATGCAATCCGAAATACTTCCATCAAACTGATCAACACAGCCTTCATGTCATTTTCTCAGTTATTGTTTTAAAACGTTCTCATTCTACTCTTAGAGAGATTCACTTGTACCCCCGCAAGATAAACCTCAAAAATGGTCCCTCCAATCCCCCTCCCTCCACCCATCCCCCCTTTCTCTCTCCCCCCTTGGATTAGGAATTTCAATCCAGGCTGAAAAACTGTTACTCATATGGTGCTCACAATCAATAGACCCCGATTTACCTCATCTTAGGTTTATCTTCATATGAACTACTGTCAGGTTAAGGTTACTCACCCGGAACACGTGCAGTTGACATTTTGGACATCAGGAAACGACTTTGCCTTTTTCCTTCCCGCCATCTTGTTGGCTTGGGGCCATTATCCCTTCCTTGCTAAGATCAGATGCTTGGCTGACTTAGCTTGTTCCATCTCTTTCACCAACCTAGTCTCCTATGCTAGCTCTTCTTCCTGCCCGGATTTCTCTAGCTGTGAGTAAACTAGGAAAGCTTCCCTACATTCAGCCTCTTCCACATTTATCCCCATCAAATCCTCCTTTAGAGCACGGTATGATTCTCCAGACCCTAGCCCTTACAGCTCCCTCCTTTTCTAACTTCCTGCAGCAAGCATGATCTGCCAGTCATTTTGTCCCTTTAGTGAGCGACAGCATGTACTGACTTAACTTCTCCTTTCAAGCTGTTAGCTCCCGGAATAAGAGGGATTTGACTTATTTGTTCTTTAATAGCACGGTCCATTCATGATCAATAGACATTTGTTCAGTGAAAGAATTTCCTTAGAAGCATCACTGCACATGGTTTCATTACCTTTCATTATGCCCTGCAGACACCTCTTCAAGTATGCAGCTATGACTGTTTTCTTAAACGCTTGCCAGAATGTAGTCTTTAGTTATATCGGCAGTACTAGTGGAAGCAGTTAACAGTAGTAGTGGTGAATATTTGTTAAAGGCTTAATGCACGTGCCAGGCACTGTTTTAAGTGCTTTACCTGCTTTAACTCATTTACTTTTCACAGTATTCTTGTGGGATACTATTATTCTTTCCACTTAGTCAAGGAAGGGGTTAGTAGTATGCCCAAGGTCACACAGCTAGTAATTGGTGGAATATTCTGGGATCTGTGTGCAAATCCAGAATCTGCACTTCACAGGATGCCTACATAGTGGTTTAAACGTGAATTATATAGAATCTTATATTAGGAAGAACTTCTAGTCCACTGTCAGGGCCCAATACTGGCCAGGCCTCGGGCCCAGCTTAACTAGGTTCTGGACGTGGACCCTTAAGCTCCCTTGCTCAGGAACAATTGCTCTTAGGTGGCTGAAGGCTATCCACTTTAGCAGGAGAGAGAGTGCGTGTCTTAGAGAGAGTAAAGCAGTCTTAGAATAGATAGATCTTAGTCTTTAGCAGAGCTTCGTGATCTTCAGCAGAGAGATGCCGTGCTGGCGTTCTGCAGGCAGGAGAGGAGACAGAGTAAGGGGGTCTGTGATAGAATGCGCATGCTCCCGACTGCCTTCTCCTCCAGTCTAATATAAGGCTGATCTCGTGCCTCTCAGCAGCACAGGTGTAGAGACTGCCAATTCACCAATGCTCTCATCTCATGAGCTCTTGTGCTTGTTAAAAGAGGTAAATCCCTCTCCATGCCCTTTTCACTGAGGTGTTCCATTATTGAGCTATACAGGTATTTCTCATAACACTCACAGCTCCTAGCTGTAGGCTATATGGGCTGCTACATCCACTGATTTTAAACTGGAGCATTTGTCTTTCTGGGGGTGGGGGTGGAGTGGGAATATTTTTCAAGGGGTATTTGAGGATAGATATTTGAAGAGAATAAATTTATGAACTTCCATATTATCATTACTAAACTTTCTCTTTTTATTAACTTTGATCTGCTTAGTTGTTCATGTTGACAATAGTCATTTTTCTACTTCACAAAAATAAAAACGTGTTCCTCACCTGCCTAAATGTTAGTTTGGTGCCTTGTTCATGCCCCTGGACACCAAGCAAAAAGAAAGCCTTTATTAACAAGGGCACCATGAATCCAGGACATTTGATCTTTGGGGGAGCATTTCTACATAAGCATTTCTAGTAAACTGTCACAAAAGATGAAAATTAAAAGGCTTATCCATGATTCCTGAGTAGCTAATGATAGAGCTGAGAAGAGAAGCAACATCTCAAGTCCTGAAAAGTGAATTTCAAACAGGGGATCTGTTTATAGGGAGAGGATAAGTTCTGACAGAAAGGGGTGGAGAGGGAATTTCATTTGGGAGGATGGTATAAGAGAAAGTTGAGGACAGAAATAAGCAGGACCTATGTTAGAGACCCATAAAAATTTTGAGTGCAGATCTGGTCTTAGGAAGAATGAGAAAATGGACTACTTCAAGGACAATGAAGGAATTTCAAACCTGTCCTTGAAGAGACAGAAAGCTGCAGCACAGTTTTTAAACAAAGGAATCCCAAATGCTTTTTACAGAACTGGGTGGGATAGAGATCTTAGAAAGAAGGTGTTGAAGAGGCTCTTGCCATAATTTAGGGATGACATAAAAGTGTCTTAACTCAATAGAGGCCACACAACTAGAAAAAAAATGAGCTGGTCTGAAAAGGTTGCACAGAAAAAACTGCAGAGGACTTTGGAGTAAGCGCTAAAGAAAGATCCAAGATGGCACCCGGATTCTGAGCCTGGTGACTCAAGACATGGTGGTGTATCGTGCTGACTTTGACAAGGAACAGGCAAGAACAATCTCTTAACTTGTTAAAATTCATTCCACAACTACCTACCAGGAAAACACCACGTACCAGTCACTGCCCAAGATGCTGAACAAAGCAGATTTGTTCCTATCCTTGTGGACTTTGGTGCGGGAAGGAAAAAAGATGATAAGCAACACAAATACCTAAATTCCAGATAAATGCTACTGAAGACACAAATAGTGTGTGCATGATATGGAATGGTAAGTGAGGGACTTCTACTTAGAGCAATGGTTGGGAAAAAACTATTTAGGTGATATTTAAGATGAAAGAAATATCTGAAGGATGAGCCTAATCTCTTATTTGTTGTCTAGAGAGAAGAAAAGAGGGAAGTGACATTTGTTAAGCACAGAAGACTGCCAGAGATTGATACCATATTACTACAATCCCATTTTACAGATAAGGAAAACAGAAGCTCAGTAGCAAAGTCATGCAGAACTCAATGCCATGGGCCCAAAGCATGTGCTCATGTCAATACCTTTTTAGAGCTTCTAAGGAGAGTGAATCGTCAAAGAGCATAATCAACAAAGAACTTGAGCTTGATCCTGGAAGGACTGTAGCAAAATTATAAAGAAAGGACAGATGAACTTCTTCAGATAATTTCAAGTCTCTGGATTGAGGGAAACCCTAAAACATGGAGATTGGGGTTGTAATATACATTCACCATCAGAAACCTCTGAGAAGCTGTGGATAACACATTATAGACAAGCGACTGTACCTCCTTTTAAAATAGAGATGGGGTGGCAGCTTATGAAAATAATAGGTCAGTAGAATTACAATGAACTCCCTGCAAAATTCTACACTATCTAATTCAGGAGCCCAAGCTTTAAAGCCAGACAGACTTTAAAGGAGCAAATTTCAGTTCTTCCACTTTCTAGCTATGAGCTTCGACCTTGTACACATGTCACTTAACCTCTTTGAGCTCAGATTATCTGCAAACAGATAATAATCACCACTCTATAGGGCTGTGAGGAAGGTGCAATGAACTCATGTGTATAAAGCATTCAGCGTGGTGCACAGTGGATGGAAAGCATTCAATAGACGATAACAATTATAGTTATAATTTCTCAAATTTATTATTAAGCACATGATTGGTGAGCACTTAGGAAAGGAAATGGTACACGTCATAGTCAATCAGTCCTTCACTCTACAAGTAATTATGGAGCGCTCACTTGGGGTCTCTCCTAGGGAGAAAAGAGAAGATGCAAAAAGGAATTATCATTTACATTCTGTCTGAAAAGGAAAGATTTGGCTTATTCATTAACTATCCCAAGTTTCTATCACTCATTACGCCATGCGCAGTTCTTTCTGCTTGATCCGGCAGGGAGGTTGTAATTCTGCATTTTTGTGTGTGGCGTTGCAATCTATCTGTTGCCATGGAGAGATACAGTGAAAAGAAGGCAAACCCTGGCTTCAATACAAACAGTGTCAAAGAACAAATATAGGAAAAGGTAATGAAAACAAATGGAAAAAGCAAAATGGCTTTCTGCTTGAATGTGTATATGACAGCAGGAAATCTCATCTGGTATGAGGTAAAACAGGAAAAAGAATCAACACCCTGTACTTTAAATATGGGTTTAAATTTGTATTTTTAAATGCATAAAACTAGCTATGATGCCATCAGAAGCAGAATTCAGAAAATATTGGTTGTAAATCACTTCTGTATTTTATTTTCCTAGAGGGTTAGGGTTAATTTTACAGGTTATTTTTTTTTACTCTGGGAACTTGACACCCAGGTTGTTTGAATTGCAAAAATGATATAAGGATGTGTGGTTACTTTTCGTGTAGACTTGCAAAAAACAATGTCAGAAATCTTAGTTATAGCATTTAATTTCATATGCCCTTCCTCCAAACATGCCCTCCTGTAGAAAGGCTTAGTTTTAGGGATGACATTAGAGGCAATGAGGCAGTTGGTGTTTATTAAGCCTCTATGATGTTCTACACATTTTCATATATGTTATTTCCCTTAATAGACACAACAAACCAAAGAGGCTCCATTTTTAGACAAAGGAGATTCAGAAAAGCTGTGGGACTTGCCCATGATCTCTCTGCTGGTAACATGCAGGTCAGGAATTTTTACGTCAAGTCTCCTGACCCTATGCTAAGGGTTCTGATTACTCCCCATACTATCTCCTATCAGACAAAATGGTAGAGAGGCCAGAACACAGGCTGGGAAGCAGGAGACCTGGATTCTCATTCCCAGTGTTAAAAGATAAGGGATAGTGGGGAAACTATAACACTTTACTTCTCTGGAGTCATTTTCTTATTTTTAAAAGAAAAAAAATGGAGGGGTTGAGTTCTTGGAGTCACCCTCCACCTCTATTTCACAATCTTGTGATCTGTGGTCAGAGGCAGATTAGCTGTGAGGCTTGTAAAGTTTGAGCTCCCAAGACCCTCATTGGCACATCTCCTGTGAATGCTGGTTGTTGCAGGTTGCTGCAGAATGTTCTACGTGGGAAGGAAAAGCTACTTTGCCATCAGGAAGCATTTCCGTGTAGTCCTTCCCGGCAAATCACCTAAAGAGATCTCAGAGGAACAGTTCTGAATTTCTAAGTTTCTAGGAATTTAAAGTCTAAATAAAACTCACTTTTGTACCTTATTTGTATTCACAAGTTTTTATCTTGTTTCCTAAAGAAGACCTCACAAATTGTATAAGCATCAGGGTCTGTCTGTTGCTATCTTGGTTCTGTAGAGTGGTAGGAAAAGGAGGGAAACTGAGGAGAGAGTTCAGAAGCCTCCTTAAACTGCCCAGGTGCCAAGAAGGTTGCTGGCCTGCTTTTATGCTCACAGTTCTGGCCTGGGGAGGAAAGTCATACTTCACAGAGGTTGTAGGGACTGCACTCCCTTCTTGCCCTTCCTTAGACACAGGACTACTGTGGACATCTGCTGTCCTGACTTGTGAGAGCCCTGAGATGTCACATGCCAATCAAGCATGAGCTCCGATCCTCTCTGGGTAGAAGCTTTTAAATAAAAAGAAGAAAAAAAAAAACCTTGTAAAGAAAAGGATGGAAATCCCCAGTCATCACCTCTGCATGGGGAAACTTCTTGGAGACAGTAGAAAAGAAAAGTGCACAGACAGGATGCCCTGGAGAAGAAGGGATGTCTTTGAAAATCAGGATTTCAGCAGCCGTGGGAGCCACTCGAGAACCAACTTCCAGCTGAGATCCTCTTCTGCCCCATTCTGCCACCTGCCCGACCCACGTCTGCTCAGGCGTCTTCCTTGCTGTCTGTGCCATTCCCACCTCCTTTCATTCTCACTTCTGTGAAGAAGTCACAAACAAGTGTGGGCAGCAAGTTCTCAGACCATGTTGACCTAAGAATCAAAGAAACAATCTAGATTATTCAGGGCACAAAACTTTCTTTTGCATCAACCTTGCTGTTCACTTATTTCAGACAGCTCTCTCCAAAATGTCCTCATAATTGCTCCCAATCTCCACTTCACTTTAAAAGGCAAGAAATATCCTCAGAGCTCCTTTCCCAAGCATCTTCGTTACAAGAGGTGGAATGGTTGAGGAGGAATGAATCTTTTTGAAGCCTGCTGCCTTGTTTCAAAGGAGACCTATCTTAATCTTATGTAGAGCAGAGCTTATAGAATTGACATGCCTGGGCCTGTGTCTGTGTCCATGCTTGTTCCTATCACCTTCGCCTCTGCCCAAATGATTAAACAATCCTGAACCTCTGGGGACCCAGAAGCTCAGAGAACTGAAATGAGGTTCCATGAGTACTCGAGTCATGAGTACTGAGTCATGCTCGGTACTCTCTAGAGACTGGCACCATCCAATATAACTTTCTGTGTTGGAAATGTTCCGTGTCTGTGCTGTCCAATGGAATGGCCATTAGTCATGTGTAGTTACTTAGCATTTGAAATGTGGCTAGTGTGGCTGAGGAAATGAGTCTTTAATATTACCTAATTTTAATTAATTTAAATTTAACTAGGTTCATGTTACCAATGGCTACCACAACTCTTGATCTCAGACTGCGTATCCCCAACAGCTGTGGGTAGTTTATGTTTGTGGTTTTCAAAACCAGAGTCATCAGGTATGATAAGGAATTGGTGGTAGCAGACTTTCATAAACAACTGAAATGGATCTCTTTGCCCTTGTTCTATAATTGATAAGAAAGTGGGGAGACTCATTGAGTGCCCACTGGGTAAGAGCATCATAAATATGTTATGTGCATTTCAGACAAAAACATTTCAGAGAGTCTGTAACTCTCTGCCTCCCCAGCCCCTTGACAACCTCTCTTAGGCTGATAGGCGCCCAGGTGTGGGAGTGAAGAAACAAAAGAAGTAGAAAAGGGGTGGTAACATTATATACAAAAGAGTAATGAGGACCCAGGAGTGTGCATCAGGTATCTGAAAGGCAGGCAGGGTGGATGGGCCAAGGGGCAGGAATGTCAGGGAGATAAAGAGGGGGGCTTTGGGGACTTGGTTGAGTTAAAGCATTCAAGGATGCATCTCTTTGTGTTATGCACTGCAATAATAATTTGCATGGTAATCACTATGAAGAGCTAGATACTGCTCTTCATATCTGTTAATGTACTATATTTAATCCTGAGCTCTAGGAGAAGCAGAGGTTCAGGACCATTGGAACTGCATGTTAGGGCAAAGGTGAGGGTAGTCAAGATGGTAGGAGGAATGGGCACAAATACAGGTCCTGTATTTAAATTCCTCAAGCTCTAACTTAACTGACATTAAGATAGGTCTCCAAGAAACAATGCAGAAGGCTTCACAAATGTTTATTCTACTGCGGTAGTTCCACCTCTTATCATTTATAGTCCTGAGGGGTCAATACAATTATATTATTACCTCCATTTTACAGATGAAGAGATTGAGACGTAGAGATGACCTCAGTAACCTGCTCAAGGATATATAGGCAAAAAGTGGGAGAACCAGGATTTGAACTTAGGCAGACTGGAGCTCAAGTTCTTGGCTTAACTATATACAAGCTGCCATTTCTAAGTACTCCTTGTCATATTTAAAGAGCTTTCCATGTATGTGTATGACTTTTCAAGGTGTTTTGGAATTGATTTCTGTTTCTTCTCAGTGTGACACCCTAGCTAGACAGGACAGGAAGAAGGTGGCCTATATTTATTTGAGACCCATACATGAGCTCACAACAGCTCAAATCAATGTCTGTGATTACAGGTCCTGAGAGGTTGAATGGCTCCACCAAAATCATGTCATGAAGATTTGAATAAAATTCAATGGAACTTTTCACAGTCTTAGCTTTAGAAAAAATCATTGAAATTTTTACCTAACCATTGAATGAGTGAGAAGATGTTGAGGAGGTTTGACAGGAAGGGAATGAGCCACAGGTTCTCATTCTGTCTCCTGGAGCTGACAGTTTCTTACAGGGCTACTCTATATTAATTATGAGGAATGGATCCCAAAGGGAGTAACAGCAAAGTGAAGAGATGGTTTGCAGAAAATGAGATTTATGGTCAGAGGCCAAAGGAATTGAATACATACCGTAGATTTTAAGCAGGTTTCTCAATTCTTTCTGTGAAAGTGAATTGGAAAGCTTTTAAAATACCCATACCCAAAGCTCAAGCCAAGGATTCTGTTATGGTTTGAATATTTGTCTGCTCCCAAACTCATGCTGAAATTTAATTGCCATTATAAGAGTATGGTAATAAGAAGTGACTAGGTAATAAGGGCTCTGCCCTCATGAATGGATTAATGCCAGTATTGTGGGAGCAAGTTTGTTATTGCAGGAGTAGGTTCCTTGTAAAAGGACAAATTGGTCTCTCTTTCAGTCTTTTACCTTCCACCACACAGCAAAAAGGCTCTTACCAGATGCCAGCACCTTGATCTTGGACTTCCCAGCCTCCAGAACTGTAAAGAATGAATTTCTGTTCCTTATAAATTACCTATTATCAGGCATTCAGTTTCTGCAGAACAAATGGGACTAAGATTCTAATCAGTAGGTCTGTGAACTAGATCCTGAGCCCTAGCCTAAAGACAAGGCAGAGAGAAGGTGCAGGTGTGTATGTGGCTACAGACCTGGTCACATTTCCATAGCAGCCCCCTTACAAAGCAGGTGTGTCTTGGGGCACTGGAGGCTGATGGCCTGGCTCCAAATTTTGGTTCTGATCTTTACTAGCTGCCTGACTGTAGCAACATCAGGTTTAATTTCCCCAAACTTCAATTTTTTTATCTGGAAAATGAGGATTGCTGCTTTACTACTACCTGTTATAAGGAGTTGAGTTTGAGGATTATTTAAATAATGATTGCCAAATTAACCTGGCACATAGCAGGTGCTCAATGATCTCAATAGATCTGCTTTAAGTATGAATGGTGAGGTACATTTGAAATGAAAACGTCTGTCAGACCTAAGAATGTGCCACCAGGGGAGACGAATTTCACTCTAGAGATTTTCCTGGCACTGAGTATTGAGTGCTGACCTACACTTGCAGGTTTCATTATGATTACACACATTGGCCACGGCGTTATTTTCTGATCAAGAAAAAAAATCAATTATAAGCAGCATACCTTTCATTTTTAAAGTAATTTTTATCAACAGTATACTTTTATCAATTAGTAATTACATTTTTAATTGAACAAATGTCCATCAAACATGATCCCTTTTAAATGCTACAAAGCACTGGGCATTTCCGGAAAAGTCTGTTATCTGTTAAATGGCTGCCATGGAAATTCTTTTAAAGGCTGAGTAAAAACCAGACCTGCATTAAAGCCCTTTAGAAGTATCAACAGAAGAGCTAATTAATTCTCTTCAAAGACGTTAAAATAGTTTAGAGTTATGACTGTAGCACTGAAGGAAATGAATGACTGTAGTACTTGCAAATAACTATTTCCCTTTCAAGCAAAGGGTAAAGTTATAGAGTGCTAATCCTCCAACTCTTATAGCAGAAATACCAAAATCTGCAAGCCGGCACCTACATTCTCAGGTTTCATCCTCGGAAGAAACAAAGGGTTTCTAACATGAAGCAATTGTTTGTCCTGCTCTTTCAGAATGTGGCCAGCCAATATCCATGAGTGACCATAGGGAAATTCAGTTGTTTTGTCCTGAAGTTTTAGAGGAAACAGAAGGGACCCATTTCCAAAGACGAATTGGAATTTAATAGACCCTGGGCTTTAAGTGTGTTTTCCTGAGATTCCCTGGAGCCTACTTCAGGGATGGTACTGTTGCCAATTAACTTCTGTCAGTGGAGCCCCAGTTAACAATAATATCTGCCTACTTTTCTCTGTAGGAAGAGGTCGAACATGGTTTTGCCTCTTAATGAGTCTGCTCAGCTGCTTTAGTTTGCTCAATTTCCTTCTTGCTCCAAAAAACCATACTGTTGCAGACTGGGTTACTTAAGAGTAGGCTCAACCCTCTGTCTCAGTGCTGTTGTCTTCCTAGAAACTTCTGTGCCCCAAGAGCCAAGTGGAGGAAGAAGACAATGTGGCAGGCTGAAGTGCTGACGAAGAAAGGCCAGGCAGAGGTCCAAGTCAATGGCTAGCTTGTGCACCCACGGAGGCCACAGGTGCAGAACCGTGGAATGCCAGAGGCTGGTGGCACTGGTGGCACAAGTTGTTGGGCTGCATGCTACTGTCTAGAACTTGTTTCTCAGTGGACCTAGAACTTCTGACACCATCCAATTGCCAGACTACCTCTGAGAGACCCACCTTGCTCTTATCAAAACAGCCCCTGTGAGTCCTGGGCCTGTGACATTTGAACTAGTTCTGCTCTTGGTGGTGGCCAAGTGTTAACACATATACAATAAGTCATCTCTTCTGCAGTCTTAGCTGAGGAATAAAAAAACAAAAACAAAAGAGTAGGTCCATTGGTACAGACTAAGGCCGACCTTCTGTGTTCGCCTCTGTCAGAGCCATTCACACCAAATGGCAGAGATGGGCCCCCTGATAATGCTAGGCGCTGTCTTTTACCATCTAAATCACATTATCAGTATTGCTACACACTTCTCCTGCTGGCTCCAAGTCAAATTCTGTTTCACTGACAGGCAAGTTAGAAAGAGCTAGGTTTTGACGTCAAAGAGAACTGTTGCTTCTGAACTGTGTGACCTTGGGTGGGTTAATTAACCTTTTAAGCCTGGACTTCCTTAACTATACACTGAGAGTGATAAAATCAACTTAATGTAAGGATTAAAGGAGATGATGCATGTACGACTTGCAGCACATAATAGGTTGACCTTAGGTCAGAAACATAATTTTAAAAAATTGATTTTTCTTGCTGCTGGCCCACCTGTAGTCACTTGTTTGGTAAATGATGCATTAAATTACAAAAAGCTAAGAAAATATAATATGGGGAAACCTGCATCTCTGGAAAAATCACTGAACTGAACCAAAGTCTCAGTAATCAATTCCTTAGAAAAGCAGATTATAAAACTGTGTGTACTTTTCATGCCTGTTATAAAAACACATGCATGCAGACACATTCATATTAATGGAAAAACCTTAAAGAATATGGAATAAGAGGTTATCAAATGGTTCTCTGTGTGGGTGGTAAGATTTTATCTTTTTGCATAAACGGATTTTCTAATTTTTCTTCAACAAATATGCATTACTTCAGACATTAAAATCCATTTCTAAAACTATTTTGTAGCACTTAAATGGCATTGCTAATTTACAATATACCTTTATTTCTGTTCCTTCTTTTGCATTAGGATATCGGCAGCCTCATGCCCTAGAAACTGTCCTTCCTGAACACTGGCACAGAAATGGCAGGTGCCCAGGCCTGTGTCCTAGAGTCCCAGGTCCTTAAGAAAGAGAGGGGATCTATCCAGGAAACAATGAAAAGTGTCTCTTTATTCTGCAGTGAGGGAGGAATGGGTTTGTTGGATTGATCACTGACTGATGTTCAAGAGGCAAAACAAAATAATTGTTCTCGAAGAGCACGAGGTAGGAAAAGGAAACATCAACCCGTGGAATGGTCTTCCAGGGAGGAAATCAATGTGGAAGAAATGTTTATAATGTGTGCAGCGGCAGCCAGAGTCTGTCACTCCTAGATTTTCTCTCTGTATCCCTATTTACTGTGTCTGTCCCAAGAAAACTGGTCCATTGAGTCACCTCCATGCACCTCCGCACCCCCCAGACCTCCCCAGGCACACATGTGCACACATGAACACGCACAAATGCACACTTGCATTTCCCTATTGCTCGGATCCTGTTCCCAGAAAAGAGGCAAATGTACCAAGATCCAAGGACCTCTGGCAGGCTGAGTTGGATTAGGTGGGGGAATATTCCTCCGGAAAGCTAGTGGTAGCATGGAAAGAGGGAGGATCCTAAATGTGGTTGAGCAGAAAAGCAAAGGTCTGAGTCAGAAAAAAGTACCCCAGTGCTCCATCCTAGGGGGTAAACCAAGACTAAGACAGATCCCAGGCGGGACACGGAAAAGATTGGGAAACTAACCAGAAAGAGGCAAGTGGCGTACAGGTCATAAAGCACAAGTGCTTGAAGTCAGGTGACCCTGGACTTATCTGTGCTTCACTGCTCCCTGGGGTGACCTTAGGAAAGTCTCTATACCTCCCTAAGCCTCGGTTCCTCATCTGAAAAATTAGCTTCAGGATGCAACTGCTGCCATTATTGGATGGATCAATCAGACCAGACAAACAAGTGAGCTAGGCCTGGTTTAGCAACAGGCTCAGCTGTGTGGGCCTAGGTGGGCCATCCAGCCTGACAGAGATGGAGGGCTGCAAAAGAGAGGGGGACAGGGACACCAAGGGCACGGGGTTGGGGGATGGGCCGGGGTGTACAGGCAATGAGAGGGTGCTCTTTCTCTAGAGAATTTAAAAGCTGTAATAAAATCAAATAAAAAGTGTTGTTGTAACCATTGAATTAGTGAATAAGAATTTCTAAACAATGTCAACGGTAAATCATTCCTCCCTGCTAGGGTGATCTGCTCCACCCTCAACCCTTTCTCTCCCACCCCACCATGCAGTACCCTCCATCCTACAGAAGTAGCAAAGGAAACTGCCACTGCCAATTCTCACCTCTACCCACCCCAAAAGGGCCACTGCTCCTCTAAGTGGAGAGAGGAAATGTCACCCCCAGCAGGGCTGGCACTATAGAGTTGCCCCGGGCAACCAGGAGGAAGAGTAACCCACAAGCAGAGTCTGAATTCCATTTCTTGGCATCTGCAATGTGAGGCGTGGTCTAGACTGGGTCTGCAGGCGTGTTAACCATTCAGAGGTGAGGAAGAGAGGGCCCCCTGAAACAAAATGAAATACTTTTTTTTTTCTGATGACGTTCTCCCTGCAGTTCCCCTGGGGTTTTGTCTGTGGCTTCTCAGGTATGGGCCTCTGTCCCGGCACCCTCCTGCATGATCGCACTCTGGGGGGAAGCTCACCGCTGGAGGATACCAGGGCCTGGAGGTGGAGCTGGGAGAATGGCAGGGGTATGGGAGGCAGAGCAGCAGGTGAACTGGGCCCAGACGGCTGAGGGACTGAGAGGCCAAAACACTGATGCTGGAGGCACAGACTCAAAGACATAAATTAAAAAATGAAGCTGGCTGGTGTCACAGGAAAAATGGCCACAGGGTTTCTTTTATTTGTTTAGAAATTCTGGCCCTTCCAAAGTAGAATTCATTTTCCCACTGCTGGTAGGAATACAGATAAATAGTCCTATGCCCGTGGTAGAGAAGCAAAACCCTTGGCTTCTGTACCGAGGAGAAAATCGCCAGGGCAGGGCACGTGTGGATGGGATCAGGCTTGTGTCCTGAGAATGAGGTGGCCACTGCCCCGCTCTAATGCCTGCAGGAACTGGGGTGAATTGAAGCCAGGGCTCCTGCATTGACAAGAGGACCTGGAATAGTGGACTGTCAAGGGAACCCTCCTAGCATTTGAATGCTGGTTCAATTAAAATCAACAGCACAGGACTGGAGGACCAAAGAAAGCATACCAGATGGTGGCCCTTAGGCCACTCTTTTTTGAAGTCTGCATCAAACAAAGCTTCCCCTTTGTTCCCCAAGGGAGGTACGATAACAATTTCCTGTGTAGGCTGGGCCTTCCTAGAGTGTGGTGGTGCTGGTCAGAGCCCACAGCTGCTCCTGTGAGATAACAAGCCTGAGTCCCCTGCCCTGTCCCTGGGGATGGGGATAATTCCAAGGCTGCAGCTGGTCAGCCTTTTCCACATCACCTCCACTCCTCCCTAGGTTGAAAATCCCTCTTGTTCCGGTGGTACTCATGGCCAAAGGCAGTGCTAGAATTTCTGTTTAGAAGGGATTTCACATTGACCATCTGGTTGGATGGAACACGGCTTTGCATAAGGCTTTATATACGATTGAGAAGGGATTATCACTCCTGCTTATCAAACTAGGAAGAGAAAGCTGCCTGAGGCCACCATAGTGTCTCCATCTCCCCAGTGGAAACGTTCTTAGCATAGGATGAGACGGACTGACTTTCCCACAAAGACATGGATAACCAAGCAGCTGTTATTATGGTATCTTGTATGGAGAAGAGTTGTAGTTTTGCAATTCTTTTAAGTCAAACGAATTCATCCTTGTTAGTGAAATGCTGCTTGAGGCACCCTACACTTAAAATCCTTTTAGGATTAAGTAGGAAGATCACGCCCAGAGCCAGTTTGCTGCAGCCTCTGCTGCCTGGGTGCCCCTGCCTCACACAGCTGGTGTTTCCCTCAGCTCCTGGAGTGAGACCCGCTCTAGGTGATCCTTCCTGCCCTCTACACCTTCCCCCACCACTGTAGGCTAGGTGCCCTCCCATCATTGTATTCTATCCCATTGGTGTAGGCTGGGCTACTCCAAGCAGATTCAGAGCTGTAGTTAGGAATGGAAAAGATTGAGGAGTGACATTTGCCAAAATAAAAGAGGAGTGTGTCTGCTTCTTCCAGCTGCCACAACAGCTTGCTACCACCTTGGGGGCTCAAAACAACAGAAATGTATTCTCTCACAGTTCTGGAGGCCAGAAGTCCAGAGCCAAGGTATCAGCAGGGCTGCATTTCCTCTGAAGGCTCCCAGGGAGAATCCGTCCCTTCCTTCTTCCGGCTTCTGGCGGCTCTGGCCCTTCTTAGCTTGTGGCTTCCTCCTCCTGCCTGTGTCTCTCTCCTCTGTGTGTTTATCTCATTAGGATACATGTAATTACATTTAGGGCCCCTCTGGATAATCTAGGATGGTCTCTTTATCTCAAGATCCTTAATCACATTTGCAAAGAAGACTCTTTTCCCAAATAGAGTAACATTCCCATGTTCCAGTGCCAGTCTAGACCATGGCACAGAGCTCTGGGTGTCAGCAGGGACCTCTGGAGCAGGCTGTCCACTGGAGCCAGCTCTATGTTGGATGGAAGTGGCTAGGCCATGTGTTCTATTCTTGGCTGGGGGCTTCCCTAAGAAGGGATGACTTTGACCGGGAGGCTGAGATCGATTCTGAAAGAGCTAAGAGCTAGAGGATGCCAGTGAACTACAGTCCTTCAGCCATGCAGTCAGGGTTTGTTTGTTTGTTTTAAGGGGGATCTGAGCAATACTTCTCTGTATCTGCTATAACCCACCTCTAAAATGGGGCAAGGGGCAGCTTGCTCTGGTGGGCCTTCCTTCCTGAGGAGAAACCCTCAAGGGAGGCCTCGGACAGACTGCAAATCTTTCCGAGGCCAGGGTTGCTACCTTTGCCCATCCATAGTCACATTGGTCAAGAGAGTACTAAGACATCCCCTGGACCTTTGACTGGGCCCATACACATCCCTTGATGTCCCCATGGCATTCAAGAGCCTGCCTGCTCCAGGTGACCAGCATCAGGTATCCCTGACAAGATGCTGGCTCCTCTTCTTGAATACTGACCTCTGAACACATGGAGCAGCCACCGGGTAGCTACAGTGTACAGTGCAAGACCCAACTGTGTCCCTAGTGAGAGGGTATCCCCTAGGGGTGGGGAGGGCAGCACTTCTAACGCTTCAGAGTGGAGAGTTGCAGAGATAGGAAACAGGGGGTCCCCAGAGGATCAGCCCTGCTGTCACCCGTTGGGCCCCTGATGCATGCACTCTTTCTTCCTCTGGGGAGCCTGGTGCCATCTAAAGGAGTCCACGCCATTGTGTTCTGGAGGACGGCACTTTATCCTTACAGGCTCCTGCCTCTGAGCTGGAGTTTCTGCTGCTCCCACAGCAGGCCATCGGGTGCCTATCTGAACAGAGTTCCTGGGGGCAAGGTGCATGCTACAGCCAGCAAATCCCATTGCAGTGGGCCCGTTCCCATCACCAGAATAGTTCCAGGTGTGGAGTATACCCTGAAGAGAGCTGTGAGCACTGTGCTTCCTTCTTTCAGTAGGGATGCAGGATAGAGCAAGCTGTCTTTTACTTTGGACAAAATGTCTAGCCAGGCCTGAACCTAGGATCCCTAAAAGCTTTGCTAAAGCGGCAAGTGTCTAAACCTTCTAGGATTTACCTTCACTTCTGACGCTCAAGCGTGGTACCAAGGCTTCTAGTGCTGTGGCCATAGGTCTTGCTCATCGCATCATCACTTTAATGCAGGCATCCTGAAACTACGGCCCGTGGGCCACATGCAGCCCACCTAGGATATTTATCTGGCCCACCAGGTGTTTTTGATGCCCCTGACTGTCCTGATTAGCAGCCAACTTGTCCCGGGGCCCACAGTCTGGCCCTCCAACAGTCTGAGGGACAGTGAACTGGTCTCATGTTTAAAAAGTTTGAGGACCCCTGCTTTAATGGGTCAACCTGATATTCTGTGTGTTAGTTGGATGACCCAGATCGCGACTATATGATAGAAATCAGAAGAGTTAACATAGCCCTGGAGCAAACATTTTTAAGTGTACTGCTTGTTCTATTTGAATGTGACGTGTTTTTGATGACCTTTTCTGTTTGGGATTGAAAAGCGTGCATTTGCCGAGTCAGTGTGTACACCATAGCCTGCGGCCATATTAATCTGCTGGGCTGTACGTATGACACAGCAGATTCAATCAAGGTCTCTACTTGGTAGCACTCGTGGTGGTCAACAGTCATTCTCCAGGATTCATTCAGTTTCTGGAGGGGCCAGACTAGGAAATAAATGGCAGTCTCAAAGAGACTGCTGTCACTGCATCCTTGGATCTGTAATCTTCACCATTTCCCCGGGAGGTAATACTGTTTTTGGTTTACTTATTGTAGCCAGCAGTTTCTGAGACTTCCACTTGACCTTCTCCATTATGACAGATCTTATCTAGAGGCCAAGGACCTAGTATGGGAGTTACATCAACTGCCAAGTATAATAACACTGATTATACATTTTCAGATAGGAAAAAATGAACACTATGTGGACTTGTGGATCCGTGTGTCTGCTACAAACCACACTTTGGCCAGGAGTCCACTGATGCCCCCACTCCTTACAGGGGCCATGATGATGCATTAGGTCTTTATGTATCAGTGACAATTCAGGCCCCATGCCCAATAGTCCTTGGCTATTTCTCTTTCCTCAGTGTACAATTAAGTAAACAGCAATATGTCCCTTTGGAGAAGGACTTTGGGAATCATTACCATGTGTACTTACCATGGTCTTGTAGGGCCTTCCCCCTGCAGACCCGGCCACCTCTTCACCTCTTCAGCCAACAGGTATTTTTTTTTTTTAATAATGAAATTGTTTATTTGTTTGTTTATTTATTGCAGTTTTTGGCCCAGGCTGGGTTTGAACCCGCCACCTCTGGCATATGGGGCCAGCGCCCTATTCCTTTCAGCCACAGACACTACCAGCCAACAGGTTTTAAATCTTAAAACTGGTCCAAGTCTGGAAACTTGGCAAGGTTGTCTTCACATTTCTTGGGGCAACGCCCTCAACCTCCTGTACATCCCTTCTTCCTTTCTCTGGATTATGTGTATTAAACATCACCCTGTTAGCTGTTGATCTGTTTTGTTCCTGGGAATGCTGAGTTCAGTTTACCATCTCTACAATGGTCTGTGGGTTGGGCCCTCTGGGCTGCCACTCTGATCTTGTTGGTTGTCATGATAATTACAACCACCTAGCTTCTGGTGGTTAAATACCACCACCTGGCCTCAATTGCTTTAGGGGAGCCCAACAGCCCCATTGCCAGCACTGACCCAAGTTCTGGGGCAGTCTTCTATTGTCAGCCCTGGTCCCAGAGGAGAGGCACCACTAAACTACTTAGTGATGCTGTTGTGCCGCTCTCTAGCACCTTCCTGGTGGCCTTGGTAAATGGTGTGTCCTCTGATTGACCTTCTGGTCTCACACAATACACCCACTCCTGCAAGTCCACTTCCCCGTGCCTCTGAAGTTTTCCTCCTATGTATTCCATAATGGCCTCTGTTGAAAGACATTTCAGGCTCTCAATAGGGGCCATTGCTTTCTCCAGGCTTCTAGCTTGTATCAAGTTCATATAAACAAGTTCAGATTATTTTCTGGGGTGCTAAATACTTTAGCTCAACAGAGTGACCCCAAGTCAAAAAACTCTCTTTTTGAGACAAAACCCTTTGATCAAATATCCCATCCCTACTTGCTTACCCTAATGCCATCTGTAGCTCTTGGGGGTTATGGTCACTTTCTTCCCTTATCAGACCCAGTGTATTCCTAGTTGCAGTGTGCTGTGACTTGACCTTGGTTATAGGTCTGATGTCCTCAGAGAGGAGGAGGGAGCCACATATTTCCTTTTAGGGGAAAGCCACTGTG
The DNA here is from genome assembly GCA_963574575.1 of Galagoides demidoff. Taxonomy (NCBI): domain Eukaryota; kingdom Metazoa; phylum Chordata; class Mammalia; order Primates; family Galagidae; genus Galagoides; species Galagoides demidoff. Next base: position 24,138 of record CAUYQV010124129.1, on the reverse strand, counting down.
TCATCTTTCTACTCAAGGAAGCGCTGGCTCTTAATTGAGAAGGGCGAGCCACTCCTGCAGGCTCAGAAGCTTCAGAGGAGGCTAGGGAACATCCACCCAGACATCCACCCATGTGTCAGGGTCCCAGGTTTTGCCAACGGAGGCCTTGATTTTGACATAACATCCCTGCTTTGGTTGAGCACTCAGTTGTCTTTGAAGTTCAGTAACTCTATTAAATCCTGTGCTTCACCTTCAGCCCTTTCTGCTCACTCACAGTAAGAAGGATTCTTTGTAGAGACTCCTTTTGGACTTAGTTTCAATTATTTGTTAACTGTTCTCAGCTTTTCATTATCCTTCTGTACAGCATCAATGCAACTTAGTAATAATCAGCAAATCCCATTATTCTCACACTTACAAATCCCCCTTTACACTCCAAATGCTTGAACCAGTGCACTGCTCCCCACCTACATGCATCCCAGCCCTCCACTGGTGAAACTTTAAACAACTGGACCCCCATCTCATGACGAGGGCTGTCTGCAAACCATCTAACACTGGGGATGGGGTCCTGGTGAGTGGTGGGCCATCTGGATACCCAGTCCTCAAGCCTTTATCTTACAATCTGCTTCTTGGTACCAACTGTTACAAGCTGGGTTTTCTAGGAAGCAGATGATGAGATGGAGTTAGACATGTAAAAGGTTTAAGGGAGCATAATACTAGTGAAAGGAAAAGGAAACAAATCAGAATTGTTCAGAGAGAGCCATCAGATTAGGCTGAAGACATGACAGAGTCTCTGCCAACCCATCAAGAGCTCTGCAGTGAAGAATGCTTTAATTCTTAGAGTCTGAAACTGAATGGAAATGGGAAGGCCTTATACCACTGCCTTGCTTGGTTGTTGGCTGGGAAGTAGGATTGCCAGATAAAACGCAAGATGCTCAGTTAATTTTTTCTAGTATAAATAAGCCTGTCCCATGCAATATTTGGGACATACTTCTACTAAAAAAAAAAAATCATAGTTTATCAGCAATGCAAATTTAACTGGGTATCCTATGTTTTTATTTGCTAAATGTAGTAACTCTAGCTGGAGGTGACTCAAAGATGTGCATGCTCTCAGAACTATTTTGCTTGGCCATTGCCTGGAAGTCACTGTAAGAACAGTGTGACCCTGCCTAGAAACCCAAAAGTTCTAAGTACTGGGGGCTATAGTTAACCACACTCTTGATAGCTGAGCAGCACTTGCCACATTTCTTTTCAGTTTAACTGTTGTCTCCCTTGCTAGATGGAAGCCCAGAGAGGGTGAGAATTTTCTCGCCTGGTATTGTATCCTGTTGCCTAATGCTCCTCGGCTAGTGGTAGATGCTTAGCTGTGGTTGTTACATTGAGTCGTAGTTAAGGCTGCAAGGAACTGGAGATATTTAGGGAGGGCAGAGAGAAGTCCTCTTGTTCTATCCCCATAATCACACTCCAAGTTCTGCCAACCCTTCCTGGCTGTGTGTACAGTAAACACAGGTAACAGGAAGATCAGCTCTCAGCTGTAGAGTTTGAGTGCACAGCCACTGAATTTTACATGTGAGTTGATTATATATGGAATTAATTGAATGCTTTCTAAGTAAATAAAGTAGGTTCTAATTGAAGAAGAATTTAAGAGAGACTTTGTATCTGAGGGTTGGCTTCTGGTGCTAAGGTGTCATGTCCAGTTACCTCCATCTGTGCATTTCATGGTGGGTTCAGTCTCAACAGACCCTGAACGGAATTTTCTTTCTTTTGATCCAATACTGACTCTTCCCTCATGTCCCTCTTTCACAGTCCCTCTTTTTCAACCTTTTAAAATCTCCTGGCACACTTGAACCTATAGTTAAACTTCCATGGCACACTTAAATTATGTTGATTTTAAAAAGAGCAGAAAAAGGAATATACTTACTGTTCTTTGAACTTCTTTTGAAAATAATTTAGATACTGACCTTCAAAAATTTTTGCGACGCACCTAAGATCCTCTCACGGCACACCTGTGGAAATCACTGCTCTATCATATAAGCCAGAATTCCCGGCCCCGCCCAGCTGCGGTGTGCACTGCCAACTTCGAGTGAGTTCTGCTGATTCCACCCCACTTTCTGTCTAACAGCGTCTCTTCCTTTCTGTGCTGCTGCTACTTGTGTAGTTTCAACCTTCATCATCTCTGACCAGGATGTGAGCTTGCCAGTTGGCCTCCCTGCCTTTTGTGTCGCCCCCTCTCCAATCCATCTTCCATGCTGTTGTCAGGCATCTGGCTTTAAAACTTTAAAAGAAATTGGATCAAATCAAATCAATCAAATCATGTTATTCTTCTTTCTGTAAATCTCCCCTTTATTGGGATCATATCCAAACTTCATCTGTTCCTCTGCTTGCCAGAAAAGTTCTTACTCCACTTTTAAATGTGCACTATGATGACATCACGCTCTTAGTTTATTGGCTCCCCATTACTAATGAGATAAGGTCCAGCCCTCTCTGTATGGAGGCCCTCTGTGGTCAGGACCTGCTATACTTGCTGTAATGTGTACTGTGTCCTCTCTGTTACTGTCCACTATAATTTATAGTCTCATGAACACATCGTGCTCTATCATGTCTGTCAGCCTTTGCTCAAAATTGTCTCCCTGGCTGAAATCATGCTTCCGCTTCTCTTCCTGGACATCACCACTTCTCAAACTTTAATGTGGTACCCATCACCTGGAGATTAAAAAAAAAAAAGAGATGCTAATTCATTAGGTTTAGAGTGAGGTCTCCAATTCTGCAACAGGTGATTACAGAATTACACCTGGTCCATTGACCAGCTTTGAATAGCAAAGGCCTAGACAACACTTTTCGTCACGTGTCAGCAAAGAATTATCATCTCTCTGAAGACTTTCCTGAACCTTCTGGAAAGAATCAACTGCTTTTTTCTTTCTGAACTTACAGCGTCCTATGACTTTTATTAAAACACTGGTGACATTTGATTGTATTTTTATTCAGTGCCTGCCTTCTTCTAGACTGGGAGCAGGGACCATATTTTGTCCATCCTTGGATTGCACACCCTAGGCACAGTGCTTGGCGTGTAGTAGTATTCAGCAAAAGTTTACTGAATGAATGAGTATTGAGTCATCCTCAGAAAAATAAAAAGTATGTTTACATTTGTTTACATTTGGGATTCTTTTTCTCCTCAACTTTCCGATGTTAATGAGTATTCTAAATTAGAACAACTTTGGCTGCGAATGTCAGAGACTCAACTCAAATTTGCTTTCTCAAACTGGTGCAGGTAGCTGACAGGGATACTGAGAAGCTCACAGAATCGAAGGAAGAGAAGAACAGCCAGAATTGGGAAAGGCAGAGTGCAGAGACATCAGAGATCACAGAATCAGGCTCCTTTTTGCCTTTTTCTAAGAGGCGCCATTGGTTGGCTCACCTAAGTTACTGTCCCCATCTCTCTTTCTACTGGTCTCTGCTTCTTCTTGTGTTGGCCTTTTGTCTCAGACTGTAGATAATTGTATTCCAGGTTGTTGGGCTTTGAGCCTTTAGGAGGCTCAATTTAGCATCACGGCAAAGGAAAGTCTCATGGCCACGGCAGGGTATAAGTGGCGAGGAGTCGTGTGTGTGTATGTGTGGGTGCGTGTGTGTATGCATGTGAATACACATGTGTGTGCATGTACATGTGTGCCTTTGTGGGGGAAGGTGCAGAGGAGCAAGGTCTGTAAACAGCAGAAATGAGATGGATATCTTACTACTTTAAAAAAAATAACCACTACTCTAGTCAACCAAATTACCTGCAGTTCAGAAAAATTGTGGGGAAAAGGGAGGGAGACAGATGGGCTGAGAGAACGACAAATGCAGGGAAGCTAAATTCATCTTCTCCCTTCTACTCCCACTAGTGGCAAGTGCTGGTGCAGTCTGTCTGGAGTGTGTGTGAACCGGTTCTGCATGCATGGCAGTCTCCTCTTGTGAGGGCCGTTCAGGCCATGTGTGGCAGTCACTAGCGTCACTGAAGAGGGCTTGCAGTCAGAAGGCGTGACCTTCAAATCACTTACTAGCTTTGGTTTTCTCATCTATAAAATATGACTAATTGTAACACCCACCTCACAGAGGCTTTGCTAGACTTAGAAGTCACGCATGCAAAACACTAACTTTACTGAGCTAAAAGCAAGCAATGCAGAGTAGGACCATGGTTCTCCTCGAGAGGGGCTGAAGTTCAAGACCTTGTCCTAGGCCACATAACTTGCAGATTATAGAATAGGGCTTTAAACTCAGTCTTTCTCATTTCTGGGCCTGTGCTCTTTTCATTAGATCCATAAAGATTTATCCTCTTCTTACAGGGGTTTAAGGTAAAGAAGAGAAATTTCTCCCTGCTTACCACAGCCCGTTATTACACAAGAGAACAGTTTGACCACAACTCCCCTGAGAGTCCCAGGGAGGGTGGGAAGAGCTACAGTGAAAAGTATTTCCAAGAATCACAGGATCACACATAGTAATTCTATCATTAAAATTAAATCTTTAGAAACAAATGACAAAAATCTCCTGGGAGTTTCCAATATGAGCAAAGATTTATCTAAGAGAAATGCTTCTCCCATAGGAAAAAAAAAATCTTGCAATATTCCACTTTAAATACCGAATTTCCTCCTGACTTCTGCTTTTAGGTCATTTGCTTTGTGGTTGTTCTGTTGGCACTATTGACCCTCTGGACTAACTCCCTCTCCAGGTCACTATCTTACCCCAATCCCTTGGCCTCCTCAGGAAATGCAACTAACTTTAATATTAGTCTAAGAAAAAACATAGCAGGGAGACCATGACACATACTGAAACAAATGGGAGGAACATGGTGGATTATCCTCCATTGTATATTAGTCCATCAGGACTTTTGTAGGGACATGTCACCTACAGAGAAATGACAGGCTATTTTTACTTGTCTCAGTGATTATTTTTGTCTGACAAGGATCTTTGGACTCTAACAGCAGCATAGCTAGTCCACTTTGCCTAATAACTCTATCATACTCTTATTCTTGTGACTAACTTGGAGGCAATAACAAACAAAGAAAATAAAACCCAGAAAACGAAACCCAAACAAACAAAACAAAATCAAGAAACAATCAGATAAAGGGATTAAAAACCAATCTGGAAATATTTTCTTTATCTCTTGAGTCCTGTCTTATGATTATTTGTATGTATTTTACATATTGACATATTTTACCATCATGTTGTCTTTATCATTACCTTACCGTAGGTAGCCATCAGGAAAAAATATGGAAAATGCCCAAGCACCTTTCCTGCTAAATGTCTTTAGATACCCTGAAATTGTCTTTGGAACAACCTGAGTGTTTTGTCAGTAGTTGTGACCAATGAGTGAAGAGATTCTTAAGTACAGAAAAACTGCCCCACCCTAGGTACACACAGGTGCTAGGCAGAAGCCACAAGTTTTCTATTTTTCAATTCATTGGATCCTAACAGCACCCCTTTGAGGTAGGGATTTTCCTTAAGCTTATTTTACAGGTGAAGAAATGCAGGCTTAGGTATCTAATTAGTAAAAGGGGAGCTTTGATTTCAATCCATACGACAACAAGAAAATAATAAAACCAATATTTATGAAGCATTTATCATTTTTGAGGAACTCTTCTGAAGGCGTAGCACGTATTAATTTAACCTCCTTACAAGCACTAAGTGGTAAGCACCGTGAATACTTTTATTTCACAGATGGGGAAATGAAAGGGCAGAGAGAGATGCCCCATGTGCATAACTCAAAACCCATGCTCTGGGCAGGGCTTGGAGCATTTTCCTCATCTGTGCTTGATTTCTGCTTCAGATGTGTTCACCTCCCAGAGGCTCTCACCTGCCTCTGGGAAGTTCTGGAGGAGATAGGATTCAGAGAGTTGTTGGTATAAGCTGTATTGTGATGTCTTCTGACTATTAGATTAGAAAACAATTACAGTAAAACCTATAAATTGACTGCCCAAGGGACTGTAACAAACTGGTCAACATAAGCAATGATGCCTACTGATACATACATGTGGTTCATGTCCTGTTTATGAAAATTGCATCAATTTGAGGACATGGTCAATGTAGGGAAGTGGTTAACTATGGAGGTTCTACTGTATATTTAGTTATAGCATATTCACTGGGGGAGAGGATGTTTAGGAAATTGAATCTAGAGGACATTTTTCTAATATTTTCTCTGAAAACTTCATTTTCAGCTATTCTGCCTGAAAGTTACACTGTTGAAAGCAAATGGCTCAGGCTGCACCTTCCTCAAGGGCTACAGGACATTGCTGCCTTTGCTACAGAAATTTTCTGCTTGGATTAGTGGAATAGGCCATGCCCTGTGCAGGGGGATGGGAGTGGGGTCAGACAGAGGGATCTCCAGGGTCATTTCCAAGTGGAAAACAATTACCTCTGGGAGGAGGAGGGGTCTAAGAACACAGGAAGTAAGGTCAATGCTGGGCCAGTGTAGGCACTTCTCTGGCTACTACAGGACACCATTGACCCTTATTGGTGTGAAAGGCCAGAGCATAGCAGTGCTGGTTATATTTATGCAGTGGGCTAAAATTAGCTGGCATGCTCTCCTGGCAAGCGGGAAGATATAAGGCTCCCAATTTATCTAGCAATGCTAATTCGGGCAAAACCAAAAATGGTTCTTCTGCTGTTCTCTGTGGATAGACATTCAACAACAATAATCCTTTTCCTTCCTCTTCCTCTTCTCTACATTTTAGGAAATTGCAAATATAAATCCAGGCTGACTTTGGTTTAGGACACATACCTACAAATTTAGGGACCTAATCGGGGTCCTGTAAACGTAAGGGTTTAGGAACTCCCCCGGGTTAGAAGAAGAACAGAAATAAGAAACATTGTACTCAACTATTTTCCATTCATGATGGAAGAACAGTGAAGTTAGGAGGGCCCCAGTTAGAACATTGCCACGGTGCAGTCATGACCGCCAAGGCAAATGCCACCAGGATGGAAGCAGACCTAGATCCAGCCTGGGCTGGGACTGTGAATGCCTCTTCCTGTCTGAAGGGACTGCAGTCTGTCTAGAAGAGTGAAGCTCAATGTGTTGGGGCTCAACATGAAAGGATGAGGAGATCAACTATTGGTGTTTACCAAGGAGTACGGTCAGGACACGGGGCAGGTGTTTGTGATACATTCAGTAGACCCACTGGTTGGAAGAGAGAGTAATGAGAAGAACCCGGGTTCAGGTATTTTTTTTTTCTTTTTTCTTTTCTTACATATATATATATATATATTTGTGTGTGTTATTTTGTGCCATGGCATCACAGCTGACAGCAACCTTCAACTCCTGGGCTTAGGTGATTCTCCTGCCTCAGCCTCCCAAGTAGCTGGGACCACTGGTGCCCACCACAACACCCAGCTATTTTTTTGTTGCAGTTTGGCTGGGGCCCAGCCTGAACCCGCCATCCTCAGTATATGGGGCTGGCGCCCTACTCACTGAGCCACAGGTGCTGCCCCCAGGTTCAGGTATTAAATAGACCTGGTTCAAGCTACATAGTCTCCATGGGTAGCGGGTAATTGAATTGAATTTACTGTTCAACCCAAGACTTGTCCTTAAAGAGTTATTAGGGAAACCAAGAATGGTGAAACTGAAATTGAGTGTCTTATATCTGAGAATGGCTAAATGAATAAACAGAGGAAATATAGCAGGAACATCTAAAAACCTAAGATTCAATAAAGTATAATTATTACTATATTAAAGATGTAAGAAAGATAAACTGGGCAATGAAAGAAAATCATTTTTGTTACCTTACAAAAGCAAGCATTGTAACCTAATTGTTTGCACCTCATATTAATCTGAAATAAAAATAAAAAATTTTAAAAGATAGAAAACCATTTTCATTAGGAAATTTAAAAATTCATACCTAAAAAATAAAAGTTTGCTCATTTTTCTATCGGTGACCCTTTTTTATTTGGACTTACTCTTATTAAATTAAGGCTGTTAGGCTTTGTCTAAATATATTTCTTTTCCCCTTCCACTTGGCCATTTATATGTTGGCTTTATGGCAGTATCTCTTGACACATGAATACATGTGTATGTGGTCGCATGCATGTTTTCCAAAAGTTAATCATTAGCCTTCTGTTTCATGGTTGGGTTTTTTGTCAAACGTACACAAAGTTCTCTTTTTCTAGTGCCTTGTTTATTTATTTATTTATTCATTTATTTTGAGATAGAGTCTCAGTCTCCTTGGGTAGAGTGCTGTGGTATCCTAGCTCACAGTAATCTCAAACTCTTGGGCTCAGGCAGTCCCTTTTTCTCAGTCTCCCAAGTAGCTGGGACTACTGGTACCTGCCATAATGCTGGGATAGTTTTTCTATTTTTAGTAGAGATCAAGGGGTTGGGGTGGTGGGGGCTCTTGCCAGGTTGGTGTCAAACTCCCCTGAGCTCACACAATCTACTTTCCTCGGCCTCCCAGAGTGCTGGGATTATAGGCATTAGCCACCACACCCGGCCTTTGTAGTGCTTTTGTGAATTCATTCTCTCATTCAAATCGTTGATCCTCTCTGTAACTTATTTTGGGGTATGGTATGATGTCTAGGATTTACCTTTATTTTTTTCCAGCTGGCCACCCATTTGTCTGAACATTATTTGTTGAATACAATTTTTTTCTACTAATTGAAATTCCTTTAACAATTTAGTACATTTCTGAACTTGGATCTGTAATTGGCTTTTTATGCTAATCTGTTTGTTTATTAATTCATTTACCATGCTGCTTAAATTATTTTAGTTTCATAATGTGCATTAATATCTATTCAATCATTTAATTTTTTAGAATGTCCTTGGCTATTTTACAATTTCTTCCCATATTAACTTTATAATTAATTTGTCTAGTTTCAGATGATTCCCATTGGTAATTTTCTTAGGCGTTTTCAAAGTTGTAAATTAAACTTCAGTAGAATTAACATTTTTACATCCTGACATTTCCTATCTAAGAAAAAGTCATGCTTCTCCATTTGTTTAAGTCTTCTTTTGCTTTCTCTATAAAATGTTTCTTATAAATAATATATAGTTGGATATTTCTCTGAGTACCAATTTGACATAATATGTGATTTTAATCCACTGTAATTGTTGATATGACTGATATTTGAAATTATATCCATCATTCTGTTTTATATGTGGTAAGCAGAATGGCCTTATGCTTTCTTTTCTTAGAGCTTAAATAAAACCTTATATGGTATGATCTCTGTTTTCTATATTTATCTTTCTTTATAATAATGCCACACTGTTGTGATTGCTTTCACTTATAAATAAGTCTTAATATGAGGTACTGTAAATCCTCCAACTTCTATTCATTTTCTATTAACTAGCTGGTGGAATGCATCTTAGTTCAAGTGATAGATATATACATGCAGGCATACACAAATACAGACATAACTGTGTCCTGAGTCCCTACTCAAAAGGTCATCATAGGCCAGGCAAAGTGGCTCACATCTGTCATCCTACTCCTCTGGAAGGCTGAGGTGGGCAGATCCTTTGAGCTCAGGAGTTTGAGACCAGCCTGAGCAAGAATGAGACCCTGTCTCTGCTAAAAATGCAAAAAAGAAAAATTAGCTGGGAGTTGTGGTAGGCACCTGTAATCCCAATTACTAGAGAGGTTGAGGCAAGAGGATTACTTGAGTCCAGAAGTTTGAGGCTGCTATGAGCTAGGCTGATACCACAGCACTTTAACCTGGGTAACAGAGGGAGACTTATGCTTTCTTAAAAGCATAAGGCCATTCTGCTTACCACATATAAAACAGAATGATGGATATAGTTTCAAATATCAGTCATATCAACAATTACAGTGGATTAAAATCACATATTATGTCAAATTGGTACTCAGAGAAAGATCCAACAATATATTATTTATAAGAGATAGAGGGAGACTCTATCTCAAAACATATAAAATATGCATATATATAAGAAATATAATAATAATAATAAAAGGTGTAATGTTTCTGTGAATTCATGTAGGTTAGAACATTTTGCAGGAACTTGGTCTACATTATTTTCTTACCTCACTTTCCTATCCCTGATCAAAATGACCTATGGCCAAAGACAAAAAAGATTCCTTCTTACCCAAGGGCTGGACTTCTGAAGAGTTGGAGGGACATAAGAATATCAGAGGGGACAGAAGTATTCTCCTGACTGATAAAAAGAATCAGCCTCTCCGAAATTTCCCAGATCAGGTGCTCTCAGAAGAGGAGTCTAAGTTTTGAAGCTCACCTAAGACTGTGGTCATTGCCATTATCTCAGCTACTTTGGTGTCATAAAATGATTTGCAGTCAGAACACCTGGGCTTAAATCCCAGCTCTTCCACTTGCTATGTGACCTTGGATGAATCATCTGACCTCACTCCATTTTGTTATCTGTAAGTGGAGATATTATTTTCTTTGCATATATGATAAGATCATTTTAGTATATTTACATATGACAGGGACAAGGAAGAGGATCATGGCTATGGAAAGAATGTATATGGTATAGGTGAGATTCAGAGCTATATTCAAAATTGCTAGTGGTTAATGGACAGGATTAGAACTCACAGCAGGAAATCAAGGAGCAAAATTGCAAAATGGGGTCAGCATGGCAGGGGTTAGAAAGAGTAGAACATATCTGTGCAACAAGGAATGATCTGATAAGGAGGGGAGAGACAACGATGCAAAAGACAGAGCCACGCCCTGGATAAGATGAGAAGGGAGGGAGGAATGTGAATGTTTTTTTATTTGAACTAGGAGGCAAGAAGCCACAGTTGGGGACAGATGTAGTCAGTTGGTTGCTTATGGGTAGATCAGAGAGTTCCCACACAATGTCTGCTATTTTTTTCAAAGTCATATGAGATAAAGTCATCAGTCGAATGTAGTGGTTGGTGAGTGTTGAGAAATGAGGGAAGATATAATTAATTTTTGTTTGTATAATCCCAAGGAGAGGAAGAGAGTAAGACTTTACCATTTAAAAATGGTAAATTATAGAAGGTGACTTAAATAACACCCTCACTCTTGACTTGTCTTCCCAATTCCCCTTGCTTTCCCCCTGCTACTGTATACCCTTACATTGTATTCAGCATCCATTCTCCTCGCTCAGTCAATCACACCCTTTCCCATGGTCCTTCTTTCTGCTCCTTCCCATGTTCCGCAAATTGCTGTCTCTCAACTTCCAGCAGGATTTGTTTTTAGGATCTTAGGCAATATAGTTTGGGGGTTAATTAAATGTTTTATGATTTCGTTTTGTCTTCTTTGTAGGTTTATTAGTTTTAACTCTTTGTTTTGTTATTTTAATGATTCCTTTAGGGTTTATAGAATTTAACTTAGCACCATCTACATTCAAATGAATACTACGTTGTATATAAGACCTTACAAAAACATGCTTCCATTTCTTTTCCTGGACTTATGATCTAGTTATCATACATATTACATGTGTTATGCAGACATGTACATATTATAAATCTCATACTACACTGTTATACTTTTTGCTTAAATGATTATATTTTATAGATATTTTAAATAAGAAGAATCATGTATCTTTCCAGGTAGTTATCATTTCTGAAGCACTCTGTTCCTTTGTGTGCATTCATATTTCCATCTGGCATAATTAAAATTTCTTACAGTGTGGGGAATGCTAATGATGAATTATTTCAGTTTCTCATTTCTGAAAGAGTACTTCGCTTTTGTTTTTGAAAAATATTTTCTCTCTCAGTGTAGAACTCTAGTTTGAAAAAAACCTCCTCAATAATTTAAAGATAGCATTCCACTGTCTTCTCATTTGTATTGTTTTAATGGGAAATCTGCTGTTATCCTTTCCTTTGTGTCTCTGATTTTCTTTGTATCACTGATTTTGTGCCATTTGATTATTATAACCGTTGGTGTCTTCTTTTCCTTCTCTTTTTCTTTTTATATTTCTGGTATTTGGGGTTTGTTGACCTTCTTGGATCTTGGGTTTATAGTTTTCATTAACTTTGGAAATATTGGCCATTATTTCTTCACATATTTTTCTGGCTCTCCCCTCCTTTGGAGACTCCAGTTATGCTTACATTATACTGTTGGAGGTGCCCCATACCTCACTGATGCTCTGCTCATTTTAAAAATTCTCTTTTCATTTTCAATAGTTTCTATTGTCCTGTCTTCAAGTTCACTGATATTTTCTTCTTCAATGTCTGATCTGATGTTAATTCTACTCTAAGTATTTTTTTTACCTCACATACTGTAGTTTTCATCTCTAGAAGCTGAATTCGAGTCTTTTTTTGAGAAAAAAAATCTTCCATGTTTCTGCTTAACTTTTAGATCATAAAGAATGCAGTTATAATAGTTGTCTTAAAGTCCTTGTCTGCTGATTCTACCTGTGTGAGCTCTGGATTCATCTTAATTGATTGGTATCTCCAAAGTTGATGAAAACTATAAACCCACAGATCCAAGAAGGTCAACAAACCCCAAACATAAGAAACATGAAAAGAAAACAAGAAGGAAAAGAAGACGCCAAGGGTTATAATAAACTGCTCGAAATCAGTGCAGAGAAAATCAGAGTTGTATCTTACTGCTTCTCTGTATGGTGAGTTTTGATTGGATGCCAGACACTGTGAACTTTACTTTGTTGTGTGTTGAATATCTGTGCATTCCTATAAATATTCTTGAGCTTTTCTCATAGGATACAGAAATATCCTATGTGGAAATACTTTGATCTTCATGGGTCTTGCTTTTAAGACCTGCCAAGCAGGACTGGAGGCTAATTTTTCTTCACTTCTGTAAGCCTCTTTTGTGTACTTTACCCAACGCTCATAAATCACAAGCTTTTCAGTCTGGCTGGTTGGAGCAGGTACTATTCCTACCTGGGTGTGATTGCTGGGCCCAATTGCCTGTAATCCTTTCAAGTAGTTCTTTCCCCAGCCCCACGTAGTTCCTTTGCATGTGTGAACTGATGGTTACTCAGCTGAAAACTTAATGGGTCTCTCTTGAAATTTTCAAAGTTCTTTTTGCTTGCTGATCTTTCCTCCCCAGTATTTGGTTCTACATAATTCAGCTGCCTTGGTCTCTCAGACTCTCAGCCCCACTAGGGAGCTCACTACACTCTGCGTTTCCCCTTCCTGAACTGTGACCTGTAAAGTCTCTCAGGCCAGTAAGCTGACACAATCTTAGGACTCATCTTGTTTGTTTCTCCGTTCTCAGGGACCCTCTATTGACTGCTATTTAGTCTTGGAAACTACTATTTCGTATATCTTGTCCATTTTTTGTTTTGTTTTTATTTGGGAAAGTAAATCTGATCCCTGTTAGTCCATCTTGACTAGAATTAGAAGTGTCAAGCTAATTTTAAAATATTTCAAAGAGGCAGTTATCACGGAGCCTAAATGGTATGAATTGTCTCGAGTAAAGTCTAAAGGCGCTACGGGCAGCATTTGTTGGGAGAGGAAACTAACCGTGGTTCCAAATCCTTCTCCAGAAGAACTTTGTTTTCCCACAGAAGCCCTCTCTCTTTCATGCTCATTCTAAACTGGGCTTGGATGGAGGTGATGGTCCAGCTGATTTACTGCTTTATTTATAAATAGCAAAATTACTGCAGTTTTACAGAGATATGCTCTACCACTTCCCTTGGGAATTTGGAGGGCATGATAAGATCCAAAGACCATCAACTGAGTTCAATCAGCAAAGCTCCAAGCTGAATTGAACCATAACAAGTAGAAATTCCTAGGTTTCTGGGCCAAAATGAGACTCACATTTATTGTAAATAAAAACTAGTCTGTGATTCTGCAGTTTTGTTTCCTGACCCAGCACCGCCCACAAAAATAGAAATGTCAGTGCCCGGCGGTGGTGGAACATGCCGATGATATTGTGATCTGGAGGGCCAAGAAGGCGCGGGCTCTGCAGCCAGCTGGCGGCTTGCCATTGCCAGTGGGAAAATCATTCCTGTGTGATAAGACAGTGACAAAAGCTTTCCCTGTGGCTGCGATTAAAGCGGGCTCTGCATTATGACAACAACGCTCAAGCTTCACATAGCAGTCATTTTTGCTAAATATTCATATGCTTATTTATACTTTCCCAGTCCTTGTCTGAAATCGGGGAGTTTAGAATTCCAGGCACAAGCTATTTCCCTTTTGGGGAAGAAAGATTAGGGGACACAGGCATAGAGGAGTTTAGGAGTTGAGAGAGGGGTGAGAAAAAACTAAAGATAGATGATTCTGTAATTAATCTTTAGGTGAACTGTGTGTTTCTCTAGGTGCTTAGCAGAAGGAAGTTGCTAATTGCATAGGGTGTGTATCAGTGTAAGCTCCAGTTCTGGAAGCTGTATTGTTCTTAACCCAGAAACTCATAAAACGTGTATTGAATAAATGATAAAAGTGATGCAGTGTCCTGGTAGGGAAGAGACTGAAGGTTTACCTTTGTAGCCATAGCATCTAAACAGGGTTCCTGGCTCATAAAGAAACTCAAATACATGTGTGTGTACATGGATTAGTTAATGAGTGAGAAAAGGAAGGGAGGAAAAGCCGAAGATAGGGAGGGAGGGAGAGCGGGAGGAAGGAAGGGCTTAGGGCAGACAGCTGGGCTGGCCACCTCACTTCCCTGAATGAGTATACCTGGCTGCCAAGAAGCAGCTTTGTTTGCCTTCTCCAGCTGTTTGTTATACCTGCTTTGGGGCCATAAAATCTCAGGCCTTTATGGTGAGCCTCTATAATTTGTTAGCCTTCTGTAATTTACCAAGAATTTCAATGGTTTCCAGGTGGTGTTGGCCACCAGCAAAATTCAGTATTTTAGCTTGGGGCGGGGGATCTTCACTCTCTGAACTGGCCTTCTGATCCTTGTCTTCTTGTACCCCTCCTCTTGCTGGGGGCTGGTATGTCTATAAGAGAGTAGAAAGGAAGAGCGGGGACAGAGGGGAAGGGCAAAGGGGACGGAGAGAGGTCTGGGGCATAACTGGAGGGCAGCTCCCCACCAGTCCTCTGGAAGGAAGCCCACGGCATCCTTCGGCTTCCATATCCCCCTACATCCTTAAGGAGTTCTGGAGTTCTCTTCCTGCTTATGTTGACTTAAGGCTTCAGGGGTGGATATGAATGCCAATAATTTGTAGCACTGGGCAGGACGGTGGACGGGGAATATGGACATTTCACCCTGCTTTAAATTTCCCCCAATAAAATCAGTGGCCAAAGTTTCTTCTGGGTTCTTCCCATGTGAAACAAATTGGGGACTTGTCTGAGAATGAAGATCATTGGTTCCTGTCTTATCTCTGTCTCCAACTAGCTGTGGGCAAGTCTGTTCTCTCCCCTGGGCACTGGTCTGCCCACGCCAGTCATGGAAATGTTGTGTTGTAGGTCTCCAGAGTCCTTTCTGGCTGAGACTCCTCTGTAATTCCAAGAAGGGCCCTGATGACCTCCACCTCCTGGTCATGCTGATTCCCTGGAGCTCATTTCTCCCTGAAAAGCTAGAGAAACAGGACACTGAATAACCTCTGTCCCCAAGCTACCCCTATTTGATTTTGTCAAGTTCATCCTGTGGGGGAGAGAGAAGATAACCTGGTTAGTATTGGAGGCAGCCAGCCCTAGAGTAGTGTTGATTTGAGGGCCCAAGGGTGCCTCCTGCCTTGCTCCCTGGCCCTCCTCACTGTAGACACAAATATTTTCACTCTGCAGCTCAGCCTAAGCTAAGACCTGAGCCAAAGCAGGGATTACTCTGGTATAGATACAAAATCTGATGTGACTCTTGGATAATAATAATTTTAAAAAATGATGTATTTGGGTGGCGCCTGTGGCTCAAAGGAGTAGGGCGCCGGCCTCATATGTCAGAGGTGACGGGTTCAAACCCAGCCCTGGCCAAAAACTAAAAAAAAAAAAAAGAAAAAGAAAAGAGAAAGAAATGATGTATTTGATTGAGTCTAAAACCCACAAATTTTGTAGTGCCAGAAATACATTTCTCTATTTAAAAAATAATATTAAACCTATCTCAGAATCTCCATCGTGCCAAGCTAATGGAAAACCCACACTGATTGTAGTTGGAGAAAATGTTCCTGGGTTTCCCAATGGAAGGGGAGTTACATCAGCCCTTTGCTAATAGATTAGCTGGTTACTGCTAAGACCTCCTTTGTTCTGCTTCAAATGGTCCCTTTACATGTGACCTTTCTGCACCTTCCCACACCATGGTATTCTAGGATGGGACTTGGAGCCAGTGTTGGGTCCAAGGAGCACCATGCAGTGGTTCCCCTAAGACATGCCGCTCCTGGGACTCTCTGCGGGGCAAGGGTCCTCACTGCTGATAGGCGCCGAAGACCTTAATTCTTTTCTCTTTCCCTTTGTCTGAAATTCATTCTTCACTCTCTCTTTCTCTCCCAGGAACATGTATTCAATAAGTTTAGCTTCTTACATCTAGGAGAGACTTGAAGATATTTCTGCTTTACACCTTCAGAAGAAAGCTTTGATGCAAGGGAATAACTTATGTTTTAGTTAGGGTACAGGCTAAGTTGCTGTGGTAAGAGACCCAACAGTAAGATATTCACAAAGCAGCTGGGAGCTGAGCAGTCACAGCACCTGTATGGCCTCTGTGTGGTCACATGGGGATGGGGGCTCCTTCTGCCTTCTAATTCCACCATTTTCCAGGATGTTGTCCCCATATGTATGGCCAAAGCTGGGTCATCTTTATGTCCACAGAAAGGAGAAAGAGAGGGTGAATAACTTGTCTTTCAGGGGATGATCTAGAAGGTATCATGTTACTTTTATTCCCAAACCACTAACTAAACTAATTCACAAGGCCCTACCTGACTCAAAAGAAGTATGGCCGAGGAGGGAATTCTAGTACCAAGAAGAGGTGTACATCAGAGGACAATCAGGGCTATCTGATTAAAGTAGAAGGGAAAATATAAGAAAAAAAAATAATGAATTAATATTTTAAAAAATTATCTTATTATTTTCATCAATAGCATTTTCATTCTGCTTTCTTTACTAGGGACCAGTCATGTGTCTGTCACTCTACCGCATTTACTGGTATTATATCTAGTCCTTTACAATAATTCTGCAAGGAAAATATAACCCCTCTGTTACTTTGGGACTCTGTGGTGGCTTTTTACTGTGTATATTTAGAGAAGCCCAATTACATCTCTGTATGATTTGGGATTAGGTTTGGCCACAAGAGAAATCTGGATAAGAACTGGAAGACCAAAGTGAAGCAGCCATTTCTACCCCAGGATGGCAGTGGCTCACACACAATGCATCTAATGTGCTGGCTCCCCTGTTGGTGTGGGGCAGCACTCAGGCTCCCAGCTCCTGTCTCCTGTTGGATTTTCTTTCTTTCTTTTTTTTTGAGACAGAGTCTCACTATATCACCCTTGGTAGAGTGCTGTGGCTTCACGCTCACAGTAACCTCAAACTCTTGGGTTTAAGTGATTCTCTTGCCTCAGCCTCCCAAGTGGCTGGGACTATAGGTGCCCACCACAATGCCTGGCTGTTTTCTTGTTGCAGTTGTCATTGTTGTTCAGCTGGCCAGGGTGAGACCGGAACCCGCCAGCCATGGTGCATGTGGCGAGCACTGTAACTACTGTGCTACGGGCACTGAGCCATCTGTTGGATTTTCTCTTACAGCTTCTCTGAGGCCTGGGCCAGTGTACATGCAGATCCATGGTGAAGGGCAGTGGCTTCCCTCATGGGGTCACTCATGTCATCATTGGAGGTAACTTGTCCTGTGTCTTCTAGCACGTTCTCACGAGTTCCACTTGTCTGCATGGGTTCTAGTTTGTCCTTACTCTCCCACATATCCTGTGCAGCCTTCCTTCCTGCCAGCCTGGCTGATCTATAGTGGCTTGGGTCCAACGTCAGGAAGGGAGGCAACAGCCTTACATAGATTTCACACATCCCACCATTGTGTAAGGTTCCTATAAAAAAAAAAAATCCCTTATCCCCCAGCACTCATACTAGTCTTCTTCTCTGATCAAATCCTAACTGGTAGAGATATTCTGGTTGCAAGTAAGATGAAATCACCTTCACATAGCCTAAGCATATAGAAGAGAGCTTATTTTAAGGATATGGGCGTGTCAAATGGAACCCAAACTGGGGAAGGCGGTTGTGTTCACAGGAAGGGAAAAGATCTTCCATAACAAAGCCAACAATAACACAATAACTGTTGTTGAAATCAGAAGGGGGTTTTGGTCTAAGTCCTGTTGCTTGTCACATAAACATCCAATTATTGAGACAATGAAGATTGCCAAGAAAGAATGGAATTTTTGATATGACAGACATCTTGTTGGGAGAAGGGGAAAAGTTACCTTAAATCCATCTCTTCAAATAATGGAGATCACGGACTTTTAAAGGAGGGACCATATCATTTGGAGCAGGTATAACAACAAGGTGTTTAGTGCTTTGGGAGCAGGTTCTAGGTGATGGTGAATCTTGATATCAGGAAGTCAGGTCAGGAGCCTTCAGAATCTCAGCTCCTTCATCTTACAAACATCCACAATTTCTGGAAAACAACTCTAATAGTCAAGTAGTCAATTAAGGGAGATGATTCTACAGGGGAGGTCATTGAAATTTGTCAGTAGGGGAGGGGCAGTTATAAAACTCTTCCCCTATCCCCTATTTCATTCTCCAGGCTCTACCCCAGGTTTGAGGCCCCCTTCAAGTGCAAGAGTCATGGGCACACTATGTTCTCTCACTTCCAGTAATTCTTCAACCCTCTGAAAACTGAGTTCCAACCCACCATCCCACCAAGCTAACATTGTCAAGAGCAATGTTTAGTTTCACACTCTCAGCTTACCTGAACCTTCAGCAGTCCTGATGACTTTCTCTGGGTGATTCTGAGATGCATCACCCAGATCCCCCTTCACTGAAGAGCCATAGCCCCAGCTGCTGGGGGGGAGGAGGGCAGAGCCTTCAGCTGTGACCTCAGCTGCACACAGCCCCTCAGCCAAGATCACAGATAGCAAAGCCTCATGGGGGAAGCTAGAGGCCAGACCACCCCAACAAGACCCTAGACAGCCATTCTAGCTCCAGAGTAACTGTAGGGTGGACAAGGTGGCTTCAGTTCAGCATCACAGCTCGACTTCTCTTTCTCCCCACTCCCTCCTTCTTCCCTTCCTTTCCAGGGGCGTCAAACCCAAAGAGATCCCTGGATCAGGATCCTGGAACGCTGAACTTTGTCTCAGAGTCTGCTTCCTGAGGAGATGAGCCTCAAATTCCTTCTCCTCAGAGGCTCCTCCTGTGACCCTACTTTCTCGTGGTCCTCCCACTTCTCCGTTCAGTCTCTGTTTCTTTGTGGGCTTTCACTCTTCCCTCTGTCTTCCCTAGATAGGAGTTTCCCTTCCCTTCCCAGGTGAATTTATCTATTCCCATCATCTCAAATGAGCCCCACTCCAGTTAATTCATCCTGTCCAGATTCCTTGTTAGGGTCTGGTCTCTTCTGCCCAATATCTAATTTCCTTCTTGACAGCTGCATTTCGATAACTTAAAGCATCTCAGACTTGACATTTTCAAAACTAGTCAATTTTCTTCCCTTCGAAACCTGTTTTGCCACCAGGATTTTCCAACTCAGCAGACTGTATCCACCTCATGGCTCAGGTCAGACCTCTGGCTCCATGGGAGATTCTCCCTACCTTCTCCCCAGGATCATTTAGCAAGCGCCATCTCTCATGTCTACCAGCCATGCACCTGGTACAGAGGCTGCAGAACTTCTTCAGGCTTCCTGCTTCCACTGGAAGAACAGCATGGGAAATCTGTATGGGGCAGGCAGGTGTAAAACACAGCCTATGGGTCAACTCCCAAAGTGCCCTTTGAGGGCTACTTAGCTTCTAACAAAGGCGCAGAGAAATGCAACAGGTCTGAGAATCCGTACGGCATTCTTGTCACTGTGATAAAACTATATTCCAGAGCATTGCCTAGGAATTGTTGTCATTGCTCACTTTCATTAACTGAGTATATCCATATAATGCTTTGTATTAATATACATAGTGTACACTCCTGGTGTGGAGGGCATGAGTTGCTTTGCTTTGTCAATAGTCCGGACTCCCTGGGAATTAAGGATAGGAAAACATTACAGATTCACAGCAGGAAGCCAAGCAAATGAATGGAGAGGGTGAAGCTTTTCTATAGAAAATGTCGTCAATCATATGTTTATTGAACACCCGCTTCATACCAGGCACTGGCCAAGTGCTGGGAAGGAGCCCACTGGTGAATAAGGTGCAGTTCTGTGTATTCACAGAGCAGTTAAGAAAACAAAGCACAATAAGTGAACAGTTAAATAATAAGAAGGAATTAAGTTTTGTGACTTTGTTTATGCAAAGTAATACAGAGAAATTATATATTAGGATTGCTTCTGAATAATACTCGGCAGGTAATTGTAAGAGCAAGAACTGAGCACTGTGAAAAGATCCCTTGTTGGTTTTCAGTCCAGTGAACTGTACCGAGGTGAACATCAGCACCACAGCCATGCGTTTCCATGGTAACTGGCAACTCTAGGGGAGTAAGCCCATGAATATTAGCAAAGTAAAAAAAATACTTATCAGGGTAATTAGAATGACAACAGCAGATGTGGAGGTTAACGCTATCTCAAGCACAGGAAAAGCATTTTTTTTGCAGTATTATCTCATTTAAACCTCAACCAACCCTACGAGGTAGCAGCTGCTATTGTGGCCCAGAGAGGCTAGATGGTCTCATAGCCAGTAAGTGGTAAAAGGTGGGACCTGAGCCTAGATCATGCTTCTAACCAGTCAGTAAGATACCAGAGTCAGGATGGGAACTTGACTCGTCCCTTAGCACCTCCTTCTAAGGAAGAAAGAATGAAGAAAGACTTAAGTTGAATTACATGGGGGATCAGGCTGGTTGGGAACAGAGGAAGTAACACGCTTTCTTGGGTATGTTCCACCAACAAACTAATGGGAGAGAGAAGACTTTGTAGGAGTGTGTTTACAAGCAGACTGCAGAAAAGTCAACTTTTCATTCAAAAGCACTCCTGAATGTAGGGCTGGGTAAATGGGGAGCTGTTATTCCCGATCCTTGTGAGGAGAGTGTTCATGTAAGAACGGTCTGATTTTTACAGATGAACTCACAAATTCAATAAATAATCCAGAAAACCGAACTTTAGTTTCTAAAAAGTGAGCAAAACTCTTCCATGGGAATTGATTATCCTTGTAGCCGAAAGTGGGTTCCCTGGGGGCAGTAATATACCACACCTGACTTGGACCAGCAATGGGGAGAGGCAATTGATGAATTTCTAGAAACTTCCCAAACAGGTTGATAGCACGGTGGTGGTTAGAAATCAGCACGTTGGGAGTATTTACACTGTGGAAACCAGTAAATGCTTTAAATCCTCCAGAGAGCCAGTTGTTAAGTATTTACCAGCACACCATTGCCTAGAAGCAAGGAGGGTTTTAATTAACACCCCTTCACCTACTCCAGGGATCTTGGGAGAACTAATGTGGTGAAGACTGGGAGTAGGGTAAGTATCAAGGAGGGAGGTGGGGAATATAGAAATACAGCTAGAGCCAGAGAAAACGTGCTACAGATTGTGTCTCCTGCATCTGGTCGTATGTGAGAATCACCTGGGGAACTTTAAGATAGAGGACGCTAGATCTAGTAAAGTCCCTGCACCTTTGACACTTGGAGCAGATAAACAGCTTCCTCCTCTATGTGAGAAAATTATTTTAATAGTTATTATGCAATAGTTAGTAATAACTATTATATTATATAAAACTATATTAATGTATATAACACATATACATTATATAATGTATTGTATATGTTATGTTAAAGCAACATAAATAATGTGATATATAAAATAACATTTTTAAACTTACTTTTAGTTTATAATTAAGATAAAAAAGAAAGAACGACTTTCCATTTAAGTTATTATTCAATAAAATAGTTCATATAGGAAATAAAATTCATCCTGTCCAAAATGTCATAACTCATAACTTATGCCCTATTTCACTGTTTTAAAATTTGAAACACAAATAAAGGTGATTATAGAGAATGACAGAATTGAAGTAATTCAAGTTCTGCTTCTTAATCTTTACTAAAACTAGTACCATGTTTCAGTTTTGCTGTTTGCTGTTTGTTTACTTAGAATCTGCTGTTTGAATGCAGGAGATTATAGCATCATGGGCTGAGGGCACAAAATAAGTCCAAAGCAAACTCAAACCTCCCAGTTGTTAAAAACTTTCTCGTCAAATGAAAGTATAGGTGAGACCCTATCCTGTGTGACTTGCAGTTCTCCAAATTAACTCCCACATAGAATGCAATGTTCATCAAAGGATGAGTAATGACAATGGGCAATTTAAAGTTTGCATATGTAATTACTTAATCTTAATAGTAACTGCTCAGAGCTTAGACCAGAATACATTATTTGGGGAACAAAGATTTTATCACAGCTCAGCGCCTGTGGCTCAAGTGGCTAAGGTGCCAGCCACATACACCTAAGGTGGCAGGTTTGAATCCAGCCTGGGCCCGCCAAACAACAATGATAGCTGCAACCAAAAAATAGCCGGGCGTTGTGGCCGGTGCCTGTGGTCCCAGCTACTTGGGAGGCGGAGGCAGGAGACTCTCTTGAGCCCAGGAATTGGAGGTTGCTATGAGTTGTGATGCCACAGCACTCTACCAGTGGGACAGCTTGAGTCTCTGTCTCACACACACAAAAAAAGATTTTATCACATTGTCCCTTCTAAATCTCACATTGAAATTTGATCCCCAGTGTTGGAGGCAGGGGCTGTGGGGGCACATCCTCCCCTAATGGTCTGGTGCTATTCTCGCGGGAGTGAGTTCTCCCTCTCAGTGCCCGTGTGAAGTCATTGTTAGGTGAGCCTGGCCCCTCCCTCTCCCCTCTTGCTTTCTTCCTCTCACAGATGATACCTGCTTCCCTTTGCCTTTCATCATGAATGGAAGCTTCCTGAGGCCCTCACCAGAAGCAAATGTTGGCACGGTGCTTCCTGTACAGTCTGCAGAACCGTGAACCAAACAAACTCTTCTTTATAAATTAGCCTCAAATGTTCCTGTAAAGCAAAACGGTCTAAGACATTCTTGACACTGTTTAGAACTGCCAGCACAAGGTGATAATAAAAAGCAGACTAACTTTTGGTTGGTCCTGTGATTGTTCTTTAAATCTTCAAAGACAATGGATCACTTATTGCCTACGCCTGGGCCTGCTGCTTCCCCGTCTTGCTCTTGGCATATCACTGCTTAGATCCCACCTCCAACCAAAGAATTCAGAATTTGGCAGGGGAGGGAGTAAGGGTCTAACATGTGATTCTAATGATCGACAGGTTTGGGAATCATTGGTATGGGAACAACAGAGACAGAAAAGGAATAGGCTGGGATATCCAAGGAATGGCTTAAATTTCCAAATTCTAAAAACTCAATCCTTAGTTGTACTGCATGGTAGATGAACCATATTAAAAGAATCTCCAAGGATAACTATAGAAAGTTCTTCTGTTACATTGTGAAAATATTTAGCACACAGATATTTGCATGTTAAAACATGCCTTTTTGTTTAGAGATAAATTAAGAGGAGAGTCTTTTTTAACTTTATTTCTTTGTTTCTAATTTTAAAAATTCTTATCAACTGGTCTCCATCCTTACGGGTTCCTCTGCTCCCTCCCCTGAAAATTTTAGAAAAATCTATTGTTAAAAAAGTCAGAATTTTAAACAAACAAAACTTAGATGTTATTCCTTTGCTCAAGTTTCTTTCATGGGCTTGCTCCCACCTCACTCAGACTAGAGGCCAAAATCTGGCTGTAGCTGCAAAGCCCTATACCATGTTTTCCCCATCCCACCATCACTACCTCTCTGAATGTGTCTCCTCATTCACTATGCTCCAGCTACATTAGCCTTTTGCTGTTCTACAAACTTGCTAGGCACTGCCACCTCAGGGCCTTTGCACTAGCTGTTCACTCTACCTGGAACAGTGTTCCCTCAGGAATCCACACAGCTACCTCCTTTGCCTCTTTCAAGTTTGTGTTCAAATCTCTCACCTGATATAAAAGAGTTTTATTTTTCTTGATCGCATCCAACACCATCTGACATACCATACATGTTACTTGTTAATTTGTTTTCTGATTGCTCCACTATATTTTTGAGGGCAGGATTTTTATTATGCTTTTTTTTTTTTTTTTTGAGACGGAGCCTCAAGCTATCCCCCTGGGTAGAGTGCCATGGCATCACAGCTCACAGCAACCTCCAACTCCTGGGCTCAAGCGAGTCTCCTGCCTCCGCCTCCCAAGTAGCTGGGACCACA
>CAUYQV010124128.1:0-17398 GCA_963574575.1 Galagoides demidoff | reverse complement strand
CACATATACCTGAGCTGGCGGGTTCGAATCCAGCCTGGACCCGCCAAAAAACAATGATGGTTGCAATCAAAAAATAGCCAGGCGTTGTGGCGGGCGCCTGTGGTCCCAGCAACTTGGGAGGTGGAGGCAGGAGACTCGCTTGAGCCCAAGAGTTGGAGGTTGCTGTGAGCTGTGATGCCACAGCACTCTACCCAGGGAGACAGCTTGAGGCTCTGTCTCGAAAAAAAAAAAAAAAAAACAAGCTTAATGAGGTTAAGTGACTGAACTTGCACACCACCAGTAAGTGGAAAAGCTGAATACTAAAATCAGGGCTGGACTAGCGAAATCTGGTCACTAATTGAAGTGGCCAGACATAGGGACAAAATGCCAGGCGATGGAAAAATGGATAGAAATCAGGAAAATGAAAAATAAGGATACCAGGGTAGGCGGTTTGGAGGAGACATAGAGCAGACACAGAGCATGGGCAGGAACAGCAGCTTTGTATGGGATAGCCAATGAGGGGGATGAGTTGGGATCATCTGAAGGGGCTGTAATAAAGGGCCTGACTCTGCTTTCTGATCCACAGCGGTCTAGTAAACTGGCAGTCAGATGTGTGAGGACTATATGTGAATAAAGACTAAAAAGGCTAGGCAGAGTCTATTTTTTAAGTAAAGTGCCTGGACTCTGACACCACTTTGAAAGGCTCACAGAATTTCCTGATTTAGTTCTTGGTCCTCAACTTTGTTTTGTTAGGAGAGTTTATATAAGTAGACAGTTTTTATTTTTAACAAATGCATTATGGCAATACATAATTATTTCTTACTTTGATGAAGGCAATTCAGGCTCTGCAGTGAGCTAAGATTTTGAACACAGAGAGATGCAGATCATGGGATTACACAGTGAATGCCCTCAGTCCATGAAGGGCTGTGACGGAGTGAAGGGATTGGACACGTTCTCTGTGTCTGAGAGAGCAACCCAGGGTCAGCTGAGGATAATGACAGGAAAAGAATGTTTTTCTCAATAAAGAACATCCAAAAAATTGCCCCACCGTGATAGTTCATATCTGTAACCCTAGCACTTTGGGAAGCTGGGATGGAAAGATCTCTTGAGGCCAAGAGTTGAAGACTAACCTGAGCAGCATAGTGAGATATCACCTCTACAAAAAATAGAGAAATTAGCCAAGTGTAGTGATGCACGCCTATAGCCCCACCTACTCAGGAGGCTGAGGCAGGAGGATTGCCTGAGCCCAGAAGTTTGAGGTTGCTATGATGAGGTAAGCTATGATGACACCACTGCACTCCAGCCTAGGCCACAAAGCCTCTGTCACAAAAAACCCCAAAAATTTGAGCAGCCTAAGACCAAAGGGTTTGCCTTGAGCAGAAATGATCTCCCTGTCAAAGGAGGCAAGCAAGCAAAAGTCTGATGAGCACTTAGCAGGGAAGCTTAACAGAGGGGCTGCAGCTCAGGGTTAGATCCAGTGACCTACAAGCCAAGTCTTCTGCCATCCTAAAGGGTACTTGTCTGCCTGAAAGTGAGGGTCCTTCCTTGCTGTAGGAACTCGTCACTGGTAAATTTGTCAAGTTAAATTAGTTTTGCTTACAGTCCCTGAGCCATTTCTCCCATTGCTTTAGAGACGATCACTTCATATTTTAAAAATTAAGACATAGTTCACACACCAAAAAATTCACCATAAAAGTATGTAATTCGAGACTGGAGGCAGTGCTGACGCCTGTAATCGCAACACTCTGGGAGGCCAAGGCAGGTGGATTGCTTGAGCTCAAGAGTTCGAGACCAACCTGAGCAAGAGCAACACCCCACCTTTAAAAATAGCCAGGCATTGTGGCAGGCACCTGTAGTCCCAGCTACTCAGGAGGCCGAGGCAAAAGGACCACTTAAGCCCAAGAGGTTGAGGTTGCTGTGAGCTGTGATTCTATAGCACTCTACAGGCAGTGCTTACAGAGTAAGACTCTGTCTCAAAAAAAAAAAAAGTATATAATTCAGTGAGTTTCAGTATAGTCATAAAGTTGTGCAACCCTTACTAATTCTAGAACATTTTCTTTTCTTTTCTCTTTTGAGACAGAGCCTCAAGCTGTCCCCCTGGGTAGAGTGCTATGGCATCACAGCTCACAGCAACCTCCAACTCCTGGGCTCAAGCGAGTCTCCTGCCTCCACCTCCCAAGTAGCTGGGACCACAGGCACCCACCACAATGTCTGGCTATTTTTTGGTTGCAGCCGTCATTGTTGTTTGGTGGGCCCTGGCTGGGTTCAAACCCGGTGGCTGGCGCCTTAGCCACTTGAGCCACAGGCACCAATGGCTATTCTAGAACATTTTCATCACCTTCCAAAAACCCGTCATGCCCATTAGCTCGCACTCCCCTCCTTGCAGCCTCTGGTGACCACTAACCTCTTTTCTCTAGAGATTTGCTTACTGTGGACATTTCACATCAGTGGACTCATACAATATGTGGCTTTTTGTGTCCAACTTTATTCCTTTCAATGGCTGAATAATATTTGATTACATGGGTATACCACATCTTATTTATCCATTTATCAGTTAATGGACATTTTGTTAGTACTTCTCAGCTATTACAAATAATGTTGCTATAATCATTTGTGTACAAGTTTTTGTTCAAACACTTGTTTTCAGTTCTCTTGGGTGCATACCCAGGAGTGGAATTGCTGAGTTATGCGGTAATTCTATGTTTAACTTTTTGAGGAACTGACATTGTTTTCCAAAGCAGCTGCACCATTTTATATCCCCACCAGAAATGTATGAGGGTTCCAATTTGCCACGTTTTTGCTAATAATTATAATTGTCTTTTTTTTTTTTTAACTGTAACCACCCTATTGGGTGAGAAGTAGTATTGTGATTTTGATTTGCATTTTCCTAATGACTTCTAATGTTAAGCATCTTTTAGATGCTTATTGGCCATTTGTATATGTATTCAAATCCTTTGACCATTTTTTTTTTGCAATTCTTTAAACAACTTTATTGAGATATAATTCACATACCAGCAAATTCACCCACTGAAGTATTTAACTTCAGGATTTTTACAGAGTTTTTAGGATTTTTACAGAGTTGTGCAACCATTGCCACAATCTAATAGAATTCTTTTAGGATTTTTAGGATTTTTACAGAGTTGTGCAACCATTGCCACAATCTAATAGAATTCTTTTAGGATTTTTAGGATTTTTACAGAGTTGTGCAACCATTGCCACAATCTAATAGAATTCTTTTAGGATATTTTCAATACCACAAAAGAAACCCCATGCCCCTTTAGTTGTTACTATCCAAGACTAATAGTCTTTTGCCCATTTTTTAGTTGAAATAATTATCTTTTATTGTTGAGTTGCAAGAATTCTTTATGTATCCGGATACTAGACCCTTGTTAGATATATGGTTTGCAAATAGTTTTACCCATTCTATGAGTTGTCTTTTTACTTTTTCAATAATATCCTTTGAGGCGATTTTTTTTCCTTTTAGAAACAGAGTCTCAATCAGTTGCCCTGGGTAGAATGCCAAGGCATCATCATAGCTCACGGCAACCTCAAATCCTTGGGCTCAAGTTATTCTCTTGCCTCAGCCTCCCCAGTAGCTAGGACTACAGGCACCCACCACAATGCCCGGCTAGTTTTTCTATTTTTAGTAGAAATGGGATCTCACCACCTCGACCTCCCTGAGTGCTAGGATTATTATAGGTGTGAGCCACTGTGCCCAGGCAGAGGCAATGTTTTTAATTTTGATGAGGCAATAAGTTTTTGATTTTGATGAAGCTTAATTTTTCTGTTTTTTTCTTCAGGTACTTCTGCTTTTAGAACCATATTCAAGAGATGATTAACTATTCCAAGGTCACAAGATTTACACTAACGTTTTTTGTTTTCTCCTAAAAGTCATATAGTTTAACCTCTTGCATTTGGGTCTTTGATCCATTTTGTATCCATTTAGTTGGCTTAATTTTTGTATTATAATGTGAGGAAGAGATCCAACGTAATTCTTTTGTGTGTGGATATTCAATTGTTCCAGCCAGCAACATTTGTTGCAAAAAATACAGTTGAACTTACTGGCACCATTATTAAAAATCAATTGATCACATCAGGAACTTAAATTATAACCATTATTAAAGATATTATGGAGATTCCTCAAAAAAATCAAAAATATAGCAAACATATGATCTAGTACTGTCACTTTTGAGTATACATCCAAAGAAAATGAAATCAGTATGTCAAAGAGATATCGTCATTTCCACATTTACTGCAGCATTATTCACAGTAGCCAAGATACATAGTATATAATCCACCTAAATGACCATCAGCAGATGAACTGATAAAGAGAATGTTTCATGCATGCATAATGAAATACTATTCAGCCTTTAAAAAGGAGGGAATCCTATTACTTGTGACAACATAGATGAACACGGAAGACATCATACTATGTGAAGTAAGCCAGGCACAGAAAGGCAAATACCATGTGATCTCACTTGTAGGTGAGATCTAAAACTGGTGAACTCATAGAAGCAGACAGAGAGTGGAATGGTGGTTGCCAGGGTCTAGGACTGAGGGATGAGAGAGAGACTGGGGATATTTTAGTGAAAGAATACAAAGTTTCAGCTAAATAAATAAATTCAGGAGATTTATTGTACAACATGGTGATTATAGTTAATAATAATGTATTCTATACTTGAAAGTTGCTAAGAGAGTAGATTTTAAATGTACTCAGCACAAAAATAAGTATGTGGACCTGGTACCTATAGCTCAATGGCTAGGGTACCGGCCACATACACTGGGGCTGGCAGGTTCGAACCCAGCCCAGGCCTGCTAAACGGCAATGACAACTACAACAAAAAAATAGCCAGGCGTTGTGGCAGGTGCCTGTAGTCCCAGCTACTTGAGAGGCTGAGGCAAGAGAATTGCTTAAGGCCAAGAGTTTGAGGTTGCTGTGAGCTGTGATGCCATAGTACTCTACCAAGGGTGGACATAGTGACACTGTCTCAAAAAAAAAAACAAACATAAGTATGTGGTATAACATATACATTAATTACTTTATTTAACTATCATACAATGTGTGTGTATATATATATAAAATACATAATGTTGTATATCATAAACATATGTAGTTTTATTGATTGATTTAAAAGTATTTAATTTTTAAAAATCAGTTAACCATAGTTGTTTATTTCTGGGGCCTTAATTTTATTCCATTGATCTATATGTCTATTCTTATGCCAGTACTGACATGCTTCAATCATTGTAGTTTTATAGGAAATGTGATTTCTCCAGATTTGTTCTTGTTTTTCAAGATTATTTTGGCTATTTTGAGCCCCTTCTATTTCCATAGGAATTTTAGCATTAGCTTGTCGATTTCTGAGAGGATAAAAAGCCAGCTGGGATTTTGAGATAGGTTGCAGTGAATCTATAGATAGATCAATTCGGGAAGTAATCCTGTTTTAACAGTATTAAGTCTTTCAATCCATGAACATAGGATGTGTTTCCATTCATTTAGGTCTTCTTTGACTGCTTTCAATGATGTTTTATAATTTTCAGCATATTAGTCTTACATTACTTTTGTTAAATTTCTTTCTACATGGTTCATTCTTTTTGATGCTACTGTAAAAAGAGTCATTTTCTTAATTTCAGTTTTGGATCTTCTTTGCAAGTATAAAATTACAGCTTAATTTTGTATATTGATCTCGTATCCTGAAATCTAACCTTGTTGAACTCATCTATTATCTCTAATTTTTTTGTGTGGATTTCTTAAGATTTTCTCTACAGACTGTCCTCAATTTACAAAAGTTTGACTTACAATGTTTCAACTTTATTGTGAGTTTATTGGGATATAATCCCATTGTAAGTCAGGGTACATTCATATTTACAATGATTTAATTCATAACTTTTTGACTTTATGATGGGTTTATTAGGGTATTAAATGCATTTTTAATGTATAATGTTTTTGACTTATGACAGATTTATCAGAATGTAACCCCACTGTAAGTCAAGGAGCATCTGTATACTAGTTCACGCCTATTTACAAAATGACCTAGCTTTACTTTCTTCCTTATCCAATGTGGTTGTCTTTTTTTTTTTTTTTTCCTTTTCCTCTTGCCTAATTTCCCTGGCTAGAACGTCTGGTATAATGTTGAATAGAAGTAACAAGAGCAGACATTCTTATCTTTTTTCTTGATATCAGAGGGAAAGCTTTCAGTCTTTTACCATTATGTATTACATTAGCTGCCAGTTTTTTCTAGATATCCTTTATCAGGTTGAGGAAGTTCCCTTTCATTCTTAGTTTTCTGAGTGTTTTTATCATAAAAGGGCATTAAATATTACCAAACACTTTTTTGCATCTATTGAAATAATATGGGTTTTATACTTTATTAATATGGTATATTAATTGATTTTTGTATATTGAACCAACCTTGAATTCCCAGAATAAATTTCACTTAGCCATAGTATATAATCCTTTATATATCCTGATGGATTCATTTTTCTAGCATTTTGTTGTGGATTTTTGTATCTATATTCATTAGGGATATTGGTCTATTGTTTTCTTGTCTTATTAACTTTTGTCTTGTTTGGGTATCATGGCAATACTGGCCTCCCAGAATGAGTTGGGAAGTGTTCTCACTTTAGGGAAAAGTTTGTCAAACACTTAGTATCAATTAATTCTTTATACATCTGGAACAATTCACCAGTGAAACCTCTAGGATATTTTATGGAAAGTTTTTTTAATTCAATATCTTTTCTTGCTATAGTCTATTCAGATTTTTTAATTCTTCATGAGTCAGTTTCAATAGTTTGTATCTTTCTAGGAATATTTCCACTTTTTTTGGCATTCATGTATGTTTTTAAAAGATCACTCTGGCTGCTATATAAAGAACAGATTACAGCAGGGCAGACGTAGACATGGAGAGACTTGTCAAGTAGCTATTCCAAGGATGGTTGGAACAAGAACCGTGAAAAGTGTGGTTTGAGAAAAGCAGACTGAGAAATTCAGGACACATTTGGGAGATAGAATCAATAAGTCTAGAGGCTGGATTAGCTGTGATAATGGGGAAAAGCAGAAAATAGGAGTAATGCCTATATTTTTGTCTTAAACAACTAAAAAGATGAGCTCTTTAGTAAAAATTGAAAGGACACAGGGAGAAATTGGTTTGGGAGGGAGAATTAAGAGTTTATTTATGCTGTTACAGATGCCTTTTAGATTTCCAAGTGGAGGTGAAGTGGGGACATACAAGTAAGTCTGGGTTCAGAGGAAAGTATGGGCCAGAGATATAAATTTGCTAGTGTTCAGTAGAGTGATGGTATTTTAAAATGTGGCTCTGGGCCAGGAACAGCAGCTCATGTCTATAGTCTTAGCAGTCTGGGTGGGAGGTGGGAGGAGCACTTGAGCACAGGAGTTTGAGACCAGCCTGAGCAAGAGCAAGACCGGTCTTTACTAAAAACAGAAAAATTAGCTGGGCATTGTAGCAGGCACATGTAGTCCTAGATACTCAGGAAGCTGAGGCGGGAGGATTGCTTGAACCCAGGAGTCTGTGGTTACTGTGAGCTAGGCTGACACCACAGCACTCTAGCCTGGGCAATAGAGTGAGACTTTGTCTCACAAAAAAAAAAAAAAAGGAAAAGCCAGAAAAGTTATTTGAAAAATACTCCCCCAAATAGGCACTAGATCCATATAGATTTGCAGGTAAATTATTTTAACCCCTATGCAATTAAAAACTTCTATACTTCCATAGAATAAAAGTTGAAATATTTGGGGGCCAGGCACGGTGGCTCATTTCTGTAATCCCAGCACTCTGGGAGGTCAAGGCAAGCAAATCACCTGAGCTCTTGGATTTGAGAACAGCCTGAGCAAGATCAAGACCCCCATCTCTAAAAATAGCCAGGTATTGTGGTGGGCACTTGTTTCCCAGCTACTTGAGAGGCTGAGGCAAGAGAATCGCTTAAGCCCTAGAGTTTGAAGTTGCTGTGACCCATGATGCCACCACATTCTACCCAGGGCAACAAAGTGAGACTTTGTCTCAAAAATAAATAAATAAATAAATGTCTTATATGGTTCTACTTTGAAAACCTGTCAATAAATACTAAGAAAAAAAAGTTGAAATATTCCCTAATTTGTTTTCTAAATCTAACTTGGAATCCATATGAAACCTTATAATTTTTCATTTACAGAAATTTACACAACACATTAAAAACAAAAACATTCATATCACACAAATATATTTGCAAAAATAGCAAGTTTAACGCTGGCAAATAAAATCAACCAGTATATTAAAATAATACCTCATGATGACTATAAGCCTGATTCAATATTAGAAAACCTTCAGAGTCAATTGGAAGCAAAAGCATTCTCGTAGGTGACCAGTCCCCTATCATCATAAACCCTTTATAATTTTATAGTCATTTGAGAGGACCAAGTAATATGAAAAATGGAAAGAACACTGCATCAGATTCTGGTCTAGCTCCACCACTAGCTCCATGATGTAGCCCCAGAAAAGTCCTTTCTTCTCGGCTCGGCACCTGTGGCTCAAGCGGCAAAGGCGCCAGCCACATACACCTAAGGTGGCGGGTTCGAATCCCCAGCCCGGCCCGCCAAACAACAATGATGGCTGCAACCAAAAAATGGCCGGGCGTTGTGGCAGCCGCCTGTAGTCCCAGCTACTTGGGAGGCTGAGACAGGAGACTCGCTTGAAACCAGGAGTTGGAGGTTGCTGTGAGCTGTGATGCCACGGCACTCTACCCAG
The DNA here is from genome assembly GCA_963574575.1 of Galagoides demidoff. NCBI lineage: Eukaryota > Metazoa > Chordata > Mammalia > Primates > Galagidae > Galagoides > Galagoides demidoff. Next base: position 8,681 of record CAUYQV010124128.1, on the reverse strand, counting down.
GGGGATAGCTTGAGGCTCTGTCTCCCAAAAAAAAAAAAAAAAGTCCTTTCTTCTTTCTGGACCTCCATTTCCCTGTCTGTACAATGAGGAAGCTCTTTGTATTTCTATAAACCTTTCTAGCCCAATTTCTAAGATCTCACAGGTAAAACACCTGAGGAAAGCTCCCCTACACCCCCTGGAATGGCTTATGCAATGCTCCTGTCACAGTCAGTCCTGTGGTGTCAAATGGTACTCCCTGTTCCCTAGAGAGGGTATGTCCCCAGGAGGGCAGTGTCCACGCCTTTGTCTCCCTTTATTTTTAATAAAGTCCAGCTTTATTGCTGGACTCTCTAGGATCTTCTCTGGCCCAGCTTCAGGGCTGAGAGCAAAGTTGTGCTTACAGGCTCCCGTGCTTTCTCTACATGTTGAAACCCAAGCCTATTTGGCAAGAAATTTGGCCTTCTGGTGCCAATGATGGCAGCCTGCCCACAGCCCCACTGTGTGCCAGGCTTGGCCTGCAGGTTAGAGCTTGCTTCCCTTCTACCCCGTGCTTGAGTCAGACCAAGCAAAGACCACAGAGCCTCCTGGCTTTCCATGAGAGTTGCTGGCAAGCATCTTAGGGCCATCTTTCTCAAGCCCTTTAGGACAGGCCCTGACTGCTGAATGGGAATCAGGGGTGGCATAGTTCTTCCTTACCAGCAGGAAGTTTCTTCACACTCCAAAGGGAAAATCTCTTGAGTTTTCATAAATTAGAAAAACTCTGCCTCTTGAAACTTTACCTGAGGCAAGGCTAGACCTCAACTCTTGAGAAACATGATGGAGGAAATATTTCTATAGGTCCACAGAAAACGGAGAGGATGTGCCTCTCAGGTTTTAGGGTCAGACAGTCCTGGTCCAAATGCTTAGTCAGGTTACCTAACTTTTCTTGCAAAATTGTTTTTTTATTTTCTTACATGCTTAGCATGGTGTCTGATATGCAGTAGGGGCTTAAGAAATATTAGTTGACTCCTCCTCCTCCCTGAGCCTACCCCTTTTTATATGCTTGCCAACTCTATCACTCACTCTCTCACTCACACACATATACACACCAGGGCCTGAAGCCCAGATTAAGGAGGAATTAGAAAGTAGACAAAGGATCCATACCCACCATCCCCTCCCTTCTAAATGTGACCCTTCCCCTACCACCACCATGCTGCCAAGGGAAGACTCAGAAGCCCACTCCCTCCACTGCCCCAAATGACAGCACTTACACGGGACAGTTCCCGAGCACTTTCCCTGGGCCATGGGCTGTGTTAAACACCTTTCATGCATCATTCTCCCAGCCAGGCCTGAGCTATAAAGGTGGAACCTTCTGGGACTCCAGGAGTCCCAAAGCCCCTTTAGTCAACACCAGCCCCAAGATGCCCAAGCATGGTTTTCTCAGTCTGGACATTCCTGAAAGGGCACCTTCGTTTCCGGTGCTCTCCCAAGTGTCACCTTTTTTAATCTTCAGATAATCATTTCAATTTTTTTTTTCCTGAACTGACAAAGCAACCCTCTTTAGAAAAGAAACATAAAATTAAATGACATTTACGGAAGTCATTCTTTTGTTACCTTTTTGCTGGTCTATCAACTTTGCTTTTCAGCTGGGTTTTACTGATTTTGACAAATTGGAGCTACAATAATAGCTTTCTAGTCCTTTCATAAATATAGAGATCCACAACTCTGAAACTTGAAAGGAAAGGAAATTATCCATTTAAATAGACTTCAGGTGTTTTGCCCAGAAACTCTCTTTCCTCGCCTTTCGCTCTCCCTAACTGATTAACATAATTTCATAAGACGTCTCCAAGCAGCGTCTCCATTGTAATTAATTGCTTTTCACTCAAAGTGACACGTTTAAGAAGCAGACCAGCACAGAGAAAGATATATTTAAGAAATTGGGAGCTCAGTTAACTTTGCCACCAATTACCGTGAAAATGAGTAGCCCTTCTTTAGAAAAATAGGAACCCTCAAAGACTAAAGAAGTTTGCCTAACTTAGGGGAACAGAAGTACAGGAAACAGACCCAAAGGTTATCAGTGGTGGCTTCTGGGTGATGGAATAGTGGGATAATCTTTCTTTGCTTCTAATGCTTTTCTGAGCTTTCTAATTTTAAAAAAATAAGCATGAGTTATTTTTATAATGAAAAGGAAAAAAAAAAGCCTCAGCACCTGTAGCTCAAGCTGCCAGGGTACCAGCCACATACACCAGAGCTGGTAGGTTCAAATCCAGCCCAGGCCTGCCAAACAACAATGACAACCACAACCAAAAAATAGCCAGGCGTTTGGGCAGGTGCCTGTAGTCCCAGCTACTTGGGAGGCTGAAGCAAGAGAATCGCTTAAGCCCAAGAATTTGAGGTTGCTGTGAGCTGAGATGCCACGGCACTCTACCCAGGGTGACAGCTTGAGACTCTGTCTCAAAAAAAAAGAAAGAAAGAAAAGAAAAGAAAAGAAATAGGGTAATTGTGGCTGAGATTAAGATCCATATCTAACAGGTTATCTCCCATTTCTCACTTCCTTTGTTCCTGGCAGAGACATCAGGGCACTGGAGAGAGAGGTTGTGTCATCTAGAAGGGTTTGTCTTTCTCAAGTGAGCAAATGAGAACTCAGAGATTGCACAACTTGCCCACAGTCACAAAGTCACTGGCAAAGTTATGATTGCTCTCTGTGGCTCTTGGGTATCATGTTAATCTATCCACAGAATGGTGCTATGCTTTTCCCACTGCTCAGTTCTAACAAATAATTAAAAATTGCTCTAAGCCAATTCACAGATACAACCTCCTAATAAAGAATAGTTTCAAGACAACCTCACATCCACTAGGATGGCTGTTATCAAAAAAGAGAAAAGAATAAGTGCTGATGAAGATATGGAGAAACTGGAACCCTGTGCTCTGTTGGAGGGAATGAAAAATTATACCACAATTTTACAAAATAGTATGGTAGCACCTCAAAAAATTAAAATAGGCCAAGCACTGTGGGTCACACCTGTAATCCTAGCACTTCGGGAGGCTGAGACAGGTGGATTGTCCAAGCTCAGGAGTTCAAGACCAGCCTGAGCAAGGGAGAGAGCCATCTCTAAAAAGTAGCTGGGGCTTGGCGCCTGTAGCACGGTGATTACAGCACCAGCCACATACAGCCAGGCTGGTGGGTTTGAACCCAGCCCAGGCCAGCTAAACAACAACAACTGCAACAAAAAAAATAGCCAGGCATTGTGGTGGGTGCCTGTAATCCCAGCTACTTGGGAGGCTGAGGCAAGAAAATTGCTTAAGCCCAAGAGTTTGAGGTTGCTGTGAGTTGTGACGTCACAGCACTTAGTGAGGGCACATAGAGAGACTCAGTCTCAAATAAATAAATCCTAGCTGGGCTTTGGGGCAGGTGCCTGTAGTCCCAGCTACCAGGCAGGTTGAGGCAAGAGGATCACTTTGAACCCAAGAATTTGAGGTTGCTAAGAGCTATGATGCCATGGCATTCTAGCCAAGGAGATGAAGTGAGACTCTGTCTCAAAAAAAAAAAAAAAAGACAGAGAGAGAAGACAGTGTGGAGTCCTGCACTGGGAAGAGGAGGGGTGAGGGGAAGAAAGCTGGGAAGAGACTTGCAGTCAGGCCCCTGCAGAGATGCGGATGATTGAGAACTCAAGGATTGGTTTCCAAAGCAGAAAACGGAACAAGAGATAAGCTGCTTCCTGCTGCTGGGCGACCTTTCATGGTCACCCTCAGCGGGTGCTCTTGGGCTCTCCTGACTCCTCCTGCCTCTCCCCTCCTTTTACTCACCGTGGCTCCCATGCTGTGCCTTCCTGATATCAATACGGTTTGCCGTCTCTGCTCATGCGTTCCTTCATTTGTTCTTCTGCTCCATCTTCCGTCCACTCCTTCAGTCACTTAACTTTAACATATTCCACAGATGAGAGCACAGACTCTGGAGCCACTGTCTGGGCTCAGATCCTTGGGCAAGTTACTTAGTTCCTCTGTGCCTCCATTTCTCCATCTCTACAATGGAAATTGGAAAGATGCTTCCCTCAAAGGGTTACTAAAACATTAAAGGACTTCAGCACACTGAGAGAGCACAGAACCATGCCTGGCATGCAGTTAGCCCTCAGAGTGTGCTAGCTTTGTTCATTCATTCCTTCAACCAGCAAACATCCACCAGGTACCCCAGGCCCAGAGGCAGCCACCCTGCAGGTGATGGAAGAAAAGAACTTAAAGTCCTCCCCCTTGAGTTGCTCCTGTGTAGTGGAGCAAACAGACCTATAAGCAACTAATCATAAACCCAAATAGGAAAATGAGCAAAACACAGTGGGCAAGAGGGAAGAAGAAAGAAGAACTGATGTGTGGGGGAAATGTCGTCACGAAAATGTGGCCTTTGAGCTGGACCTTTAAGACAGTGTAGGATTCAGCACGCTGAGATTGGAAGGAGCCTCTTGAGCTGGAAAACACATAAATTCCCAGGAAATGAAGAGAAGTGCTGCACCCCTGGGTGCAGAGGAAATGCAGGCTGCCCAGTTATGTTTGAATTGCAAATAAATGACAAGTAAATTATTAGTACAAATATGTCCCAAATATACTTTAAAAATTGCTCATTGCTTACCTGAAACTCAAATATAACTGGGCATCCTATGTTTTTATTTGCCAACTCGGCAGCCCTGCCCTGCTGTGGGAATAAACCCATTATGAAACCTGTGACCTGGGTTGCAGTTCTGGGTCCTCCCCACCCACCCAATTTCTGCTTTGCTGTCTTCATGAGTCATTTGGCCTTCTTGACTCTGGGCTTCATAGGGACCCTGGTGAACTGTCAGCAAATCATTTTGTGTCACGTTGTTATTAACAATCGCCCTTCCCATCTCCCAGACAGAGATGAATGGGACAATCTCACATCTTGCTGAAGGTTACTGTGTCTTCCATTTTTACACTGGCTTCTTTATTTCTCTGAAATCACATCTCTTTTTTATTTTCCTTTGAGATTCATGAACACCGTGATAGAAAGGAATGCTTTCCCTTCACAGCTATAATGGAAAGGCGGCATGGGCTGGGGACACCAGCACAGCAAAGTGCCCCCAAACAGCAGTATTGGCTGCAAAATGTGCCGAGGGCACCCAGAGCTGCTGCAGGCTGCTGGCGCTTTGTGCCAACTCTTTGGACATCTCTAGCTTCCACCCAGGCTGACTTTAAAGCTTCAGATAGCAGCCGTGTGCGAAGCTGCTGCCAAACCTTCACCTACAGAAAAAAGGAATCTGGTCAATCTGTAACCAAGTCAGAGGCTGAGGAAATAAAAGGCAGTCTTGAGGCCCTCCCTTCATCCATAAAACATGCCATGCAAAGTCATTTCACGCCCCAACATCTGCCCGCTCTTCCAGAAAGGTACACCTATTCATCTCTCAAAAATGTTTATGGAGAGAAATTATTAGCAAGAGAAAACAAATTCTTAGGTGCGATAGCGCCTTTTGTGGGCTATCTATTTCTGTGGAAACCCTGACAATGGAGATGGTGTCTGGCTTGACTGTGGGGAGAGACAGTCTTCAGAAAAATCCCGGAGGGGAAAGATTCTGCCACCTTGATGCCTGTCTATATGACGGCTGGGCTGAAAGATAGGTATTGAAATGAAGTTTCTGAGATTAAAGGGGAGTGGAAAGGGGGGTTCTTTTCTTGCCGATGTGCTCAAATCTTGCTCAGGCTTTCAAAACAGAAAACACGAGACAAAAAGTAATAACTGGAGGAAAAATGGCCAGGCACAGTGGCTCACCCTTGTAATCCTGGCACCCTGGGAGGCCGAGGGGGAGCTCAAGTCTGCAGTCAGGAGTTGGAGACCAGCCTGAACAAGAGCAAGACCCCATCTCTACAAAAGATAGAAAAATTAGCCAGGGTTGTGGTGGGCACCTGTAGTACCAACTACTCAGGAGGCTGAGGCAAAAGGATCATTTGAACCCCAAAGTTTGAGGTTACTGTGAACTAGATTGAAACCATGGCAATCTAGCTTGAACAACAGAGTGAGACTTTGTCTCAGGAAAAAAAAGAAAAGATGAGACTCCAAAACTCTTGCCTTCCTTCTCCAGGGCACTGAAACATCCCCTTGTCCTTCACAGATTCCATGGATCTCTTGAAGTTTACTTATTACTTTGATTTTAGAGAGTCTGGCTCATATTCTTGGAAGCCTGTTGATGTTCACCATCCATCTGTTCATCCTTTGACTTTCTCAACCTTGGTCCAGGCACCCTGATTCCTAGGCCTTCTCATTGGCCTTATCCTGTGTGAGTCACCAAGACCAAAATCGCCTTTCCAGCCAGGGCTTCACTAGCTGACTAGCCACCAGGTTGATCCCCCGGCCATTGCAACATTTTGGCACCCGGAACATACCCTCTGCCGCCCCCTTGTGGTCCCTGGGAGAGGTGCATGGCCCCGGACTCAGGGTCCATCTACCTGTGCCCAGTGCATTCTAGCCAGGTTGATTACTCTTTCTGGAAAGGCTTCCTTATTCCTGGATGACTGTTAATAGATGATATTCCTCTCCTCCACGTCTACTCTTCCATTTAATTTCCCATGGCAACTTCAGCCTCCTCATTGAGCTGTTGGTCTATTATCTTCCAAAAATTAGTTGGGCACCAATCAACAATGATAAACCTGGCAATAAGGATACGGAGGGGATGGAAGATGTAGTCCATGACAAGAAGTTCACAGCCAACAAGTTCAAACACTCACAAAAATGTTTAAAATAATCTGAGGTTCAAGTGTTCCATGGCAAGATCTTCAAGAATTAAGAAATAGGTGAAGATGTTGGGGAGGCCCCTGGGGAGAACAGATTTGAACTGGTCTTTGAAAGATAATAAGTGTTTTGAAAACCAGAAGAAAAGGAAGAAGAAGAACACTCTAGAAGTGAAGAAAGCCCATGAGACGTAATAACTATGATAAAATTATGATTTAACATTTCCAAGATAAAAGATAAAATGGAAGTGAACTTCTTTCTTACCTTCTCCCCCAGGTGCTCAAGCTCCTTTGTTAGTCCTCTTTGCATAGTGTGTGCCACACTCAGACTCAGCAATGTTTACTTGGTCTCCCTTCTGCCATTCATTAGCATTCATTTTGTTGCAAGTAAGAAAAATGCAACTTAAATTAGCGAGGGCAAAAAGAAATTTATGGGTTGAAATAACTGAGAAGGACATAGACAACACTGTGAATGGCATGACTAAATCCAGGGCTGGCAGGATACAGTCAGCTGGCTCTCCCTTGCTCTCTCTCTTTCTCTCTTCTCCAGCTCCAGCCCTGTTTTCACTCTGCTTTTCACCTTTGAGGGTCTCATTCCCTCCTACCACAGCTGGCCTTCCTTGAAGAGTCAGGGAAGATGGCCTCCAAGGTAATCAGTTTCATGTCCTTCCAACCTGTGACCCCAGCAGCAACAGCAAGTCTTCCCCACTAGTTCCATCAGAAGACTCCCAAGGAAAGCCTTTCACTGGCCCAGCATCCCTTCTGTGCTCTTCCCTGGATGACAGGGGCCCGAAGCCTGGGAACTTCAAGTCTCAGAATCCCTGTCTCTAGAGTCCTACTTTAGAAAATATCAATGAGAAGCGCTTACCAAGATTGGGAAGGCAGAGGAAAAGCAGAAAACATACTTTGTTCCTCTGGCAGTATCAAACTTAGGGCTCAAGTGGCCATGACTTTTTTTTCATGGCTTCTAGATACTTTACTAAAAAGACTTCAGAATTGGAGGCAGCTGCGATCATTCTGAGTGGTTTTCTGAGTTCTTTCAAACTCATATTCATGAAAGTTAATGACAAAACCAGTGAATTTCCATGACCTCTGCTCGTCCAGACTTTCCCTTGACCTTTGTCCAGATTTTGCCAAGCACCTAGTTACTTTCATTAAAACCCTTCCCATTTGAAATACCTAGAGTGGTTTTTGTTCGTGACCATACCCTAACAGACATATACATACGCCCCTGTGGTGAGGGGTAAGAGGGTAGGAGGAGAAGGTCTGTCACACTAATGAGAGAAGTGGAAAAGAACATGCTGGAAGCCAAATCAAGAGCAATCACTCTTCCCCATGGGAAACTATGAGTTGTGTGTTCAGGTAGGTGGGGTGAGGTGAGATCACAGAGGGTGCTGAGTGCCAGGCAGTCAGACTGGATGTGTTGGGAAGAAGGATACCAGGTGAACAATGATGGCAAGAGCCACACTTTAGGGCAACCCATGGTGGGGTGGTGGTGTGTATGGGACAGAGCGGGGATGTGGGCAACAGAAGGAAGCCCGGGGCAATGGAAGGGCCCTAGAAAGGGAGAAGAGTAAAAGCACAGAAAAGGGTGTACCTGAGAGATGTATTTGAAAAAGAAATAGGATATTCTGGTACATAATAGTATTTAAGGACTTAATGATGGCTGCCATACATTAGGTGATATGCCAGTTTCTTTGCTCATATCAGTTATAATCTGTAAGGCCCAAATCATCCACATTTATAAAGAAGAAAACCAGGTTTTAGGAATGTTAATTGATATACTCAAAGTCAATCAGCCAGAGACCAGAGCCAAGACTTTTTTTTTTTTTTTTTTTTTAGACAGAGCCTCAAGCTATCCCCCTGGGTAGAGTGCCATGGCATTACAGCTCACAGCAACCTCCAACTCCTGGGCTCAAGCGAGTCTCCTGCCTCCGCCTCCCAAGTAGCTGGGACCATAGGTGCCTGGCACAATGCCCGGCTGTTTTTTGGTT
>CAUYQV010124125.1:0-31435 GCA_963574575.1 Galagoides demidoff | reverse complement strand
AAGCTATCCCCCTGGGTAGAGTGCCATGGCATCACAGCTCATAGCAACCTCCAACTCCTGGGCTCAAGCGAGTCTCCTGCCTCTGCCTCCCAAGTAGCTGGGACCACAGGCGCCCGCCACAACACCCGGCCATTTTTTGGTGGCAGCCATCATTGTTGTTTGGCGGGCCCGGGCTGGGGATTCGAACCCGCCATCTTAGGTGTATGTGGCTGGCGCCTTAGCCGATTGAGCCACAGGCGCCGAGCCGTATTGGGCTTTCTTAAAGCCAAGCAGACCCACAGAGAATGCTTTTAAAGGAGGAGGTCTTAATTTGCGGATCTCTGGGGTGGCAGGTCTGAATTCAGATCCGGGAGGATGGATGAGCAAATTTGCACACACCGCCCCGATCTACTCTTAACTCTTTCAATTGAAGGCAGCATTAGTATATTATTAATGGGATGGGAGAGGGGACGCCTGGAGAAGAGATGTTTGTGAAATGCTTCCTCAGATTAAAGGAGCTTTGAAATGGAAAGCATTAGCCCTCTGATTAACTGAGCCCTGCACTTTACATTTTGGGCTTTTAAATAAAAAGGAAAAGAAAAGAGAAAATAAAAACACCACTGTGTTTTTGGAATCTTGTGTCATGTTTTTTTCTCTTTCCAGCCCTCTGCTTAGCTGCCCTGAAAGGCAGGCGATGATGAATGGTGCAAACTACAAAGGCCAGCCACAGGCACCCACCGGCCCAGCGCTATTTCTGTCAGGGTGGCTCAAAAGGAAGGCTGCGCCACACCATGAGTCCCCGCTTTCTCCCTAAACAAATGTTGTTTTTACTGAAGTGGTGACCGTCTGATTTAATTGCAGGGGGCAGAGGGAGGCCCAAGAGAAAGAGAACTGTCCCTTCTTTTGCTCCATGGAGAATCAGAATTAATTGAAAGGCTTGGGTAGGATGAGAACCAGAACTCACCAGTCCTTAGAGTCCCTTGCTCAATTAGTCTTTCTGCCTCAGTTTCCCCATCTGTCAAAACCAGAACAAAGCTTTCCTAGCTGTCTCGGGATTCGTGTGGAAGGACTGCTTTTACAAATTAATCTGATGACAAAAAGTGTGGGAAAGGGGAGCAAAGGGCACGAGAGGGGCTGTGTCGACCAGTGGTAGCAACTTCATACATTTGTTTGCTGTCAGTGTGAGAGGTGGGGATGGGGCTGGGGAAATGAGAAGGGTGGAGGTATATTTTTCCTTGGGGAGTTTTTGGAGTATACCACGTGCCACTTGCCATTTTCCCAATCATGTGCATCGATGAGATTGTGTAGACAATATTTATTATAAAATCATGAGGGCAGAGGATTGGGCTTGACCTCTAGAAGACCTTTCTCAGATCAAGATTCTGGGACATGGATTTCTGCAAGCAGGTCTTTGCTTTGGGCCTTGAAGACAATGCATCTTCTTTGAAAGGCGCCCCATCCTTCTCCCAGCTGGCCGCACAGGGTTGGTTCCACTCATTAGCGGGCAGGCCTGTTTCTCAGGGGCTGGCTTGCTCTTCTTAAGCAACTATTGTCTCCTTTCCTATTCAGCTGTCAGCTCATTCCCCATGCTGCTGCTGACTTTCAGCCTGAAAGGGCCTTTTCCCTGCCGGGCAGTGAAGCAAATTCCATCGAAAAGGGGTTGCATCCCCTCCTCTCTGCTGCAGAAAAAGCATCAGAGCCCTACTAATGGCATCCAGAGATCTTAGCTGGCCCTGGCCCTGACCCCATGAAAATAAGGAGATACAAAGATATCTTATCCATATTTTTAGATACCTCCAGTCAAGAAGGTTATATGGAGGCAAAATATGTCAGCCTAGGAGTAGAAAAACACAAGACATGAAGGTACATCTAGTAAATGCCAACGGACAAGGCAAATTTTTAGAAATTAGGCAAAACCCCACAAACTATCATGTAATGTGGTATCTGGGGGTGGTACTAGGATGAGAAAACCAGAAACCAGCTACTTAGGCTCTGGTTTCAATTCTGGAGCTAGCCCATTAGCTTAGTTGAATCCAACATGTTGCAAGGTTAGTGATGGTTAGTAAACGGCTTGACCAGAGGGTGAGCCCAGCTGACTCTTGAACAGAGATCTGCTCACTGACATCTGGTGTTTCATGATACGTGAAGGAGCAGCAGCCTGAAATTTGGGGAATTGTGACATTCTCATGACACATCTCTCAAGGGTGTAAAATGCCTTCAATGTTTGCTTTTTTTTTTTTTTTTTGATTCCAATGTATAGCAAAATAGATTAGGACAAGAGGAAGTAGGAAAAATTACTGTAATTCTATAAGAAATATTTCAAAAAAATGAAAAACGTTGTACAGCAGTCACACTTTCTCTTTACTCCTGGGGCCCCTCGGTGAAGGTCCTGGGCAGGACAGGCCACTCTAGCTTTGCTGTGGCATCTGCCCTGGGCTTGCTGGTGATGGAGGTAGGTGGAAATCCTGGCTGGGGGAAGATGGAAAGGTGAAAAGTTCATGAGATATCTGAAGATGAAACAATGAAAATCGTATACCCATTAGAGGGAAGACAGGAGGGAATTTCTAAAATTGCTAATGGGACTAATTGACCTGCTTTCCCTGGAGAGGCAGGCCTCACCCCACACTTCAGGATGTCATGGATCTCTTGCATTTTCCTGCTGTCTTATTGCATTTTCTTCCTGTCACGTGGCATCTCTTTTCTCTCTTGCTTTATTCTTTGTTTTCCGTTTTCTTCCACTTCAGGGTTCTGTATAACCTCCCGATGCCAGGTGACTGGGCCCCCTTCAGCGCTGACCAAACTTGGTAATTAAAATGTCCCCTTCATCGTTAATTGCTTCATTTAACATCTAGTGCAATGGTTTAGGAGCACTCGTGCCCTCTGCAATGAACCCCGGTGCCCTACATAACTTACAAACAGTGCCTCTCCCCCTCGGCTCAGGAAGATTAGTGTGTTTGGGGGATGAGTATTTTCAAGTTCTGGCCATCCTTTGACCCACTGTGCTTTTCTCACTTGCTTGGGAAATGCAATTTTAATTTTCTTTGTGTTGCGGGGTGTCAAGGGCAGCCATTTCCCTGCACCACCCTCACACCCAGAGGGTATATCATCTCCCAGTAAACCTCATCATCACACAGGTCACCTACCCTTACCTGAGCCAGGTGTAGGGGAGAGGGGAGAAACTTGGGGCTAAGAAGGGTGAAATTTGAGTTTGAGACTCAGGGCTACCAGCTTCTCATGGGGATGTTGTACATGCCCCATCCTGAGCTCCCTCCAGCTCATTTTCCTTACTTGCAAATGGTGTAGTGACACCTACACAGCAAAGCTATGTGTGGCCTAAAAGAGGCAAGGGAGGGAGGTTTGGGAATGCCTTACAGCCCTCAGGGCAGCAAAGGGAGACTCTGTCTCAAAAAAAAAAGATTTTAAGTTAAAATTGTGGCTTGGCGGCCATCTGGGATCTTGAATGTGACTATGACTAAAAGAGATGGTCTCTCACTTACATCCTATAAGTGTGGCTGTGGGAGAGGGTGGTGACTAAATACCCCTAGACACGAGTTGGGCATGGCCTGGGGAGGGGGTGGCTATGCTTAAGGGGCAGATGCTGCCATAAGAACCTCAAGGTCATGACTCTTTGCCGCCTCTTCTCTGTGTTGCTCATCTTAAAGAAAGGGTGATTGAGTGGTGGGTGTGGGCCCTTCCTGCTGGAGGGATTCCATGATGCCATAGGTGCACTACTAAGGGAGGGTGGGTAGCATATCTCCTGCTCATCTTTAAAAATCTGGCCAACGGAAGAATAGGGCTACCTTTTCTGAAATAGTTTCATATGTTAAGTCCCTTAAGAAAAGTCTAGCAAAGTGGTTTTGAGGATCTCATGAGGGCAAAGTAAGGTATATTGGTGATACTAAGACCCCTCTAACTGAAAGTAAAGAAAGAAAAGGTCATAGTATTTTCATAACCATCTGACTTTGTAAAATAAACTTAAACATTCTTCTATTCCTTAGATATTAAGAAATATTAGAGTTTCCTTTTGTAGGATATGTGTGTGTGTGTGTGTGTGTGTGTGTGTATGTTTGTATGCATTTGTGCATTTTTGGGTGGATGGGACCCAAGAAATGGGCATCTTCAACTGGCCTGACTATTAGAGGCAAAAATTGGCCTTTGACAATTATCAGATTTTGCAAATAAAAATACAGGATGCCCAGTTAATTTGAATTTTAGATCAACAATGAATTTTTTTTAGCATACCTATGTACCATAAAATATTTGGGATATAATTATAGTAAACAGTTATTTACTGTTTATCTGAAAATCAGATTTGGCTGGGCATCCTGTGTTTTATCTGGCAACTCTCCCTGGAGTGAGGTAGTGGGCAACAGTAGGATCTTTTTGAACTATGAAGGAAGCAGACTTCTATTTTGTGTTTCCATGGTTTATGTTGTCTGTAAGAACCAGAAACTTGGGGGTAGAGGGTATAAGTTCTTGTTGTTAATCAAGTGTTTGGAAAATATTTTGCGGCATATCTTAGAATAAATGCATTGAGAAACCACCTGGTTCTTCATTATAGAAAGACAGGCTTTTCTGTTTATGCAACATTGATCTTTTTTGCCCTTTGATTAGAAAAGCATTTAGTGTGCACCTACTGTGTCCCAGATGTTGTGTTTGGTGCTTGGGTAGCCGCGGATACAAAGCCAATGGCAATTCTGTGTCAGCCGCGTCACTTAGAGGACAAGGAAAAAGGAGACACGCACTCAAGAAAGCTCAAGGAAATCAAAGTCTTTTTCTTCAGATAGTGCATGTTTATCTAGGAGCTTCTCTAAATTTCTGTTCTGTTCTCTTTTCTGCCAGGCAGTTTTTTCTGCTTACTCATTTTCTACACCATCTTAAATGTCTACCGTGGTAGCTAAAATTATATAGCCTTCCAGTTTCAACACCCACCCTCGGTATTGGCAACTATCTCTACTCAGCTTCATTTCATTCCCTGGAGAGAGCTGGATGGGCCAGACTGCCTGGTGGATACCAGGTCATAGAGTGCTCACTGGCCTCTGGACTTGTGGGACCTGTGCCAAGGGTCCACCCGTGACTCAGTCAGCTCAGGGGAATGAGTGAGATGGCCCTGCAGATTTCTAGTATATTCTCATCCCTGCTTTCTCGTCTCATATACATAGTTCCAAAAATGCCTTTGCCTCAATAAGCCATTATTTTGAAAGCTTTGCTGTGAAGAGTGCAGAGGCAGAAGTCAGACTGACTCAGTTTGGAACTTGGTTTTACTATTTTGGTTTTTATTCTTTCCCCACAAAAATTACTTAAGCCTTCTCGTGCTTCCATGTCCTCAACCAGAATATAAGGATAACGAGAGCCACCACCTCCCAGCGTTGCTGTAACAAATACACGTAAAGCACTTAGACCGGATTGGAAGGTGAGCACGTAAGAAACGTGGCGGCTGTCATTAGCATTTTCACGTACACAGGCTCACTGCTACTCAGTTTCTCCCCATTAGGAGAAAATCTGTTGTTGACCCGTACTACTTTCAGAGCTGACGTCAAAGGGGCCCCTTCAGATGTTTATTTTTGATCTCCAGATGATCTCCATTCCTCCTCTGGTTGCATTCCAAAAGACTAAAGTGGCACACTTCACCAATATAAAATAGCGTATGACAAAACTGCAAAAGTAGGATAATGAAGAAGTCAAATAGAAAAAGTGAAATGCAGTACTGATTCCTACTTTAAAAAGGAGGAAGAAACATATTCTAGAACGTGCACCCACGTCTGCAGGATATTTCCACAGCCTGGCAATATGGAGTGTCCTTTCTGCTTCTCTAAGTACAGCCATTTGTTGGTGATAAAATATTGGGAGAGGTGTGAGTAGCCCATCCCTCTTTCTAAAACCCATTCTGTCTGTGCATACAAAGGCCAACATTTGCTCCGATAGGTCTGAGCCTTTTAAGAACAGACTGGCATCTTTAACAAAAACCAGTCACTTGCCTGTGGACAGAGCTATAAAAAGATGTGCTGTCCTACAAAGGTCAAATCCTATGTGGCCCATGGAAGCCTGGAGCCTCTGCCCTTGCTGCATGCAAGCATCAGCCTCTCCACGTGTTGCTTTCCTTTCCAAATGTCAGTCTTTGTGCCAATTTCAAGGTTTCTCAATCAATGCCTTAACTGTTGGAGTTTTCCAGCTGGTAATTGCTCTTACCCTTAAGTCTCCACTTGTCTACTGAGAAGTAGACAGAAGAATAAAATATGGAGATACAACACTGGCACTACTGAAGTTGAGCATGTGTGGTTTGTATTTGTGGTCAGATTTGTTTCAAATCATTCTTGCTTGCCCACTCATCCCTAACAGTAGGAAGAGAGAGACAGGAGCCTGCAGGCCCACTGCTGTGAGGCCACCTGAGACCCCAGCCCTCTTTAGGGATCCAGGAGCAGAGCCATGAGCATCCCTCTGTGGGCAGGCAGTTCCCATAACCCAAAGGTGCTGGGCCAAGTATGTCCAGTTTTTTTTAACCACCACTGTCACTCCTCAGGTGGTCCGTTGCTTTTGCCTTGGAAGGAAATCAGGTAAAGATAAAGAAGGAAGAACAGAAGTAATTTAGGCCAAAACTTCAAAATAACAAACCTCCTATTTTTATAACCTGGGGATAGGGAGAAGATGCTTGCTGGCTTCCTCTGAAGTGGAATGAGTGTTGCATCCACGTAGGACTGCTTGAGTTTACATGACTATCTTAGTTTGTTTCTGTTGCTAAAACAGACTACTCAAGATTGGGCAATTTATAAAGAAAATAAATTTATTTTTGTAGTCCTAGAGGAGCCCCATCTGACTGAGTTCTGGGAAGGTCATGTGTTGTTTCATAGTATAGCAGGTGGCATCTCAGGATGAGAGGGACACACTGAGGCTAGGCTGGCTTTACTAATACACCCACTGCTGTGATAACCCTTGTTAATTCATTAACCCATGAGCAGATTAACCCACTGCCCTCATGAACTAGCCACCTCTTAAGGACCCTCCCCCCCCCCCCCGTTAATATTATTACATTGGGAATTAAGTTTCAACAATGGCATTTTGGAGGGGACAACATTCAAACCACAACAGTCTTTGAGACATTTAGAAGAACTTTGTCCTTGGTTTGGTGTGGATGGAAAATGGCTTTTATTCCCTGCCTAAATCAGCAAAATGAGCAAATGCCGAAGATGAGAGAAGGCTGGATATTAGGATAAAAAAAGAGAACTCAGAAAACACTTCCTGGCTTTCCTACACCCCATAGTCATTGACGAACGAAAATAAGAATGCAATCTCTTAGTCCCTCCCATCTTTCTAATGTTCCGCAGTAGACAGTGGTGGGGAGTTACTACAGCCCCTGAGTTTGATCCAATGTTCACCTGCTCAGCTAGGTTTTCTTGGCATCTATTGTATATTTAAAGAATCTTCTTGCCTACACCTGAAGAACTTTTGGTTCCAATAGGCCTAGCACACATATGGGCTCCCAACCAACCTCCCCCTTCCACACACAACATACATGGGCTAGGCAACAAAGAACAGCATTTTAATGCAGTGGGAATTCAGCAAGGAGATAATTCTGTTTTTTTCCAGAGACATCAGGGAAGGTTTAATGGAGATGATAAGATCATAGCATAACATCAAATTTCTGGTAGGTTTTCAATAATTTGGAAGAAGGGAATGAGCATTACAGGCTCATGTGGGGACAATTTGGCGAGGAAGCAAAAACATAAGTTGTTGGAGAGAGAATGAACTCTGTGTGTGTGTGTGTGTTTGGTGAAGAGTATGAGAGCAGGTAGGTGAAGACACCAGCCTAGAAAAATCCTTATTTTTTTCATAGCTATAAAATTAGGGCCTTTGTAATTTCCTACCTGGCCTCATTTGAACATGTATGGTGCTGGTAATTTAATTTCCATACTTAGGAAGAAAACAAATTCCATAGATGCCTTTAAAAAAACAAAACAAAACAAAACACAGAGACTATCCATATCCATTTCCAACCACAGAAAATGCCATATTAATTTGATTCAGAAGCACCTTTCATGATAGCATCTTTTTAAAGCCACACAAACACAGGGCCCCTCTCTTCTTTCTCCCTTTGATGTACGGACTTCATAGGACTTGTGGGAAAGCAGACCCTTCTGTGGGCTCAAGGACCTGCTTTCCATTCCTCTGCCCCATTCCCATTCAATGCCTCCCTTCCCTACTCTAAGCAGCAATTCAACTCCTGTCCCTACCCTGGGAAATACACCGTTCTGTCCTTATCTGGAGAAAAGGAGGGTCATTGGGAGATTGTGTCATAGGGTCATAATAAGTGTCTGTGCAGCAGACATTCAAGGAGGCTACACGTCCCACTTCTTCACCTGCCTTGTCCTGACATATCCTAATAACTGGCTTTAGGGAGGCAACTTCAGCAGAACCTCTAAGCTCATCAACCAAGGGACTATAACAAACTGGTCAGCATATAGAGGTGGTCGACATAAAGAACAAGGCCTACTGTACTCATAGGTACCTGTGGTGCATGTCTGGTCTATGAAAATTAGGTCAACATAAATAGGTGGTCCACGTAGGGAGGTGGTCAACTGGGAGGTTCTACTGTTATCAATCTTAGAAGCTTCCACAGCTTTTAAAGTCTGCTCTGGAGCGGAATACCGGAACACTGTCACATGCTAAGGAGAATCTGGACCTTGTGGTAGTGACCATAGCGAAAATAAACTTTTAGAAAAGGAGAGACAAGGGCCAAAGTGGCTAAGGAGAGCTACCCAGGGGAAATGGGATCTGAACTATATTGTTCAGGCTGAGGAGAATTTTGGTTAGTTGTTAAAAGGGAGAGAATGGCGTGGGTGATGGAAACTTCGATAGTGCTGGGGCCACTGATGATACAATATTGGCAGAGGTCAGTAGTGGTCAGGAATGAATTTCCCCACAAAGTGCTTGGCTCAGATACTTTGAGTTTGAAGGTTGTGTTAAGCGGGTTTCTTTCTTCTATTTCCCATTCCTTACTGGGTAGCTATATCACTAACATCAAGCTGTAAAGAGATTTCTTTCAGCAAAGAAAATGCATTACTAATTCTAGTCCTTTTTCAAAGGCTGCTGGTGATGGGCCAGCTACTCCCAACCCTCAACCTCCCCTCTTCTTGCCTGCCTAGGGCTTTTTTCCCCTTCTTCCTCCCTCTCTCCAGGTTGATGGATTCCCTTGATGTGAGAGGGAAAGGGAACGCTAAAGAGTTGTGTGCTGTATATCTTCATCAATGTCCAGGCAGGCAAAAGTGAGAGCCTGAGTCAATTAAGTGGAACACCAGCGGGGAAGGGGGCGTGGCTGCCATGGTTTTCGGAGAGGACGTTGCTAAATCAAGCACATAATTTCCAAAGTGCCACCAATCAAAATCAGCTCTAAACAAGTCTGTGGTAAATTTTTAAAAGAACATTTTGATGATGAAATGACCATCTTTGAGATTATTTTGCAAGTAATTGAGTAAAATTCCCTAGAGAAAAATATTTGGCATCAATTTCTTAGAAATGCTTCCTTCTCTTTGTCCCTAATGGACAGTAGCACAAACAGTCTCTAATCACATGAAACACAACTCTCCTTTCCAGCCTGTAATTATTGTGGAGACCCAGAGAGATGCTAGTTAAGGATGCTGTCAGCTTGTTCCTTGAAAGAGCCAGAGTTATGTGGAGGTTGTGTGTATTTCCTTTCATTTTTCTTTTCTCTGAGAGAGTTCAGATCACAATCATTTCCAGAGAGGCTGAAACTTTATTAACATAGATTGTCAGTGGAGGAGTAGATTATCATGGACTAACTTTGGAGTTTTAGACTAACACTTATCCCCTTTGATTTGGAGCAGGGGATACAATTGTGTCTCTGATCCTTACTATTTTCAAGGTGTCTGCTGATTTGGAGACTGGGTTTGTGTTTGCCTTAGAATTTCCAGGAAAAACAGAGGAGCTGGATGTCTTGCTTTGAGGAGGTGAGGAGACCCACTAAGGATCATGCCCGTCTATTGAGTCTATTTGTCCCCTGCCCACCTTCTTCATTGCCCTCCCGGTTGGTTCTCTTACTGGACCAACAGGCCTCAAGGTGGGGCAATGCCAGACTTTCTATTGAAATGTTCTCCATTTGAACATTAGCGCCCAAAGGCTAAGGCACTTCTCCTGGCTACCTCTCAAGCACCAGTGCCTCTGCGTTTTGAGGTATACAATTTGTGCTTAGAAGACTGCCGGGCAAGATATTGTCATCACTTTTCTCCATGATAGTTGATTTTAATATTTTAAGTGACAATGGCAGGCTGGACCCACAATTGAGATATATTTTGCCCTTTTATTTTCATTGTTTCCTGGTTTCATTAATATATCTGGAAATATTCATGGTCATGAATAAGTTACATTGGTTGGAAAATGTATATTTTTACTGTTACAACTTTATAAATATTCACTTATACGGTGAGCTGTTTAAATTTATCAAAACATTTGTAGAATGCCTACCATATCTTGGTTCCAGTTTTGAGCATTTTACATACATATAAACTTATTTAACACTCATAACACGTTTATAAAATAACCATCATTATCCCCATTTTCAAGAAGAGAATATTGAGGCACGAAAGATTAAATAATCTGTCCAAGTTAGTAAGAGAGAGGGCAGGAGTTAAACCCAGGGAATCTAGTTTCAAAAAGTATAAAGTCTGAGGAGGTGGAAAGGGGATGGGGGGGTTGTGGTGTATGGCACACCTCTTGGGGATGGGACACACACACACACACACAAGCATTTCTCCTTTTGTTCTTTTCGATTACAACTGGTTTTGCTCTAGACCCAAATGGGGAACTTGTGCACTTGGTGGAGAAAATGATAGAGGAAGAAGGTTCGATGGGTTTCGCCAATAAATGAATCCGTTTCACTCAGGGCTTGAGACATCTACCCAGTCAGGAAGGCAAAGCTTAAGGGGAAAGGAAAATCCAAAACATTTCTGTAACATGTAATGAATTAAATAATTCCCTAGGAAAGAAATAGTGCCAGCTTGGGTCTTTTGACTATGTGATGTCTGACTTGTTTTCCATCTTAAACTTGGAGTCACCTGTGTGTGACTAGCATATAAACTTCTCATCCTGGTGGGCACTCAGGGCACTCCACGGGGTGGCCTAACCTACCTTTCCAGCCTAAGTTCCCTCAATTTCCCAGTTACCCCTGTGTACCTGCTAAACAACTTCCTCATACCTCCCGGGGTTACCTTCCCTAACTGGAGGCCTTTGTTTGCGCTGCTCTGCTTGTCTAAAATGCTTTACCCTCAACCCCTAGAGTACTTTTGAAATCTAATCTAGTTTTTACCAAATGTCATTCTATTATTTACCAAATACCACCTCTCTCACATATCCTTTCTTAATTCAACCAACTCTACCCCAGCCCGCTTTTCAGCACTTCGTTCCTCTTCCACTGCACGTGTGTATATTTATAGATTTGTGTATTTACTCCCTGTCTAGAGTAATGGCTAACATTTGTATAATCAGCAGTGATTAATTCCTAAGACTGTCTGATATCCTAGTGTGGTTGGCCAATTCCCCTTCCCCCCGATTTGAGGATTGTTCTTATTTCCTTTCACTTTTAATGGGGTTTCAGTAGTGATGGAGGATTTCTCATGATCAATCAGCCTCGTGATGGCGGGTGAGCAAACTGCCTCCTTCTTTGCAGGATTTGCATGAATTTCTGCTAGAGAAAGAACCTCTTACTTTTTTGTTTGTTTGTTTGTTTTAAATTCTTGACCAGAGAACCAAGCTGTGGGTTCCCCAATGAGAGTCACAGTTTATATACAAATACAACTGGAAGAGGGATACCAAATGATGTAAATTTCTACTAAGAAGTAAATGGCTCATGTGAATTATTTGTTCAGAACATATTGTGATGGAGACTGTGGCTCTGGCTGTCTAAAAACAATGAAAAGAGGAGTAGGAGAGAGGGAGCAGGATCTGGGAGGCACTGATAAACAGACTAGATTACTCACAGTTTAGGCTTGGGCCAGGCTGAAATTAGAGATTGCTTAAGTCAGCAGGATTCCAAATCTGTCCCACTCGTTTCAGCAATCCAGGCAAGTCCTAAATTCTCTAGGCAGGGGTGGACTGGGTGCTTCTCCAGATGATGTAGAAGAGACCTCAGAGAGTCTACCTCCAATTCCATTCATTTACTGGGAGGCTTTGATCTATATTAAATACAAGGAGCTCAACTGTTTCTATCTATCATGAAAATTTTTAAAATTCCTGAAAATGGCGGGCGGGGGTGGGGAGGGGAGAAGAGTGAAACTCTAAAGCCATCAGGCACCCAAGAGGAGAGAGGAAACAAAACCTCATTTTACCTCGAGCTGAGTGAATCCCTCCTCTCCCCACCCCCATGAAAGTCTCATATGCCCATTTGTGACAACTGGACGTTTGTCTGTCCTGTAGCCTCACTGGCACTGCTTCCTCCCTTCTGTCAAATTCCCACTCCCAATTCAATTTCAAATTGAACACCCTCCCACTTTTTCTTCTTCTAACCCAGAGGAGATGGAGAACAGCTGGTCACCATCTTCCTTATGATAACCCTTCATATGGCGTAATTTTATTTCCTTAAATTAATGACAGTGTGTTGGGTGCCTTCCATCCCAGACACATTTTAATAGATGCTTTTAACATACGGACAGCCGGGAGAGAGAAAACAATGCCTCTGTGGTGTTTGGGCACATCCTAGATTTGAACACGGTTAAACCTCAACAAAGCTGGCGTCTTCTGATTAGAAGCAGAATCTGGGGGCATTTACACATTCTAGAGGCCCCGGGAGCACTCAGGATGGCATAGCTGGGTGCCATGTGCCCTTGGGTGAGGTGTGGTGGGTTGTACAGCTCCAAAGCCTCCTCATTTATATGAGATCAATTATTTACTCACTTAATAATATTTCAGCCATGATATATGAGCTTCACAGTGAAAAAAATCCTATCCCCCTTTTCATTTGCCAGTACAATTTGCTTACAAGGCAGGAAGAAAATTGTGTTGGGTGGGTTTTGGTTAGTCAGGGAGACTTGCTTGTAATCAGTGGCAGTACGTGGTATGAGGGAACGTGATAGCACGCAGATTTCTGAACTATTTTCTAAGTTGTCCCTTGAGCTTGAAATCTTAAAATTCTACTTCCCCCTCCATCTTACTGCATTTAGTTATCAGAGTCTTTTAATCTCCCTTTCCAGACTTATCCATTCCTTTCCATTCTTGCAGCTATCGCCCTGGCCCAGGTTTCCATTACTTTGCTTCTGAGCTTTTGTAGTAGCTTCCTAAATGGTCTTCTCTCCTCTGGGATTTTAAAAAGGCTTTCTTTGAATTTAATTTACTTTCTCTCTCTCTCTCTTCCTTGCTCTCATTTTTCTTGCCCTCCCCCTTTCTCTATTTCTCTTTAGTTTTTGCCTAGACTCTGTCATTTCCTGGTCAGTGTGTGACCTCAGCTCTGCCAGTTACTACCGAAGTGATCTTGGACAAGTTACTGGATTTCTCCCTTGATTTCCTCATTTTTGCACTAAAGAAGTTGAGGGTTAACTGTCTAAGGTTCCTCGTAGCTCTAATGTTCTGAGAATGGCTTTCCTTGCATAAGGCCTGCCTCTGAAGTCTTTCAATTCTTCACTCCCGAACTCAATGTCATCTCTTTCCCGAAGACTTTTCTGAAGCACCAGTTAATGAAACCACTCCCTTCCCTAAATTGCCATCTCACTTAGTGTTTATCTCCATAATCATTTTCTGTCCAGCTCGTATCATATAATTTTCTTATAGCAGAGTCTCTATACCTCGCTCCTTGAGTATTTCATCAATCTTCTTCATGATGCCTGGTCCTATGCCCTACTTATAGCTGGCATTCAAAATATGATTTTCATGGGTGGCAGAGAGTAAGACTGGTTTTGGTATAAACATCAGTAAGCTGAGGGAGAGTTCAAGGATGGATTCACTGGTTTGGTTCATGGCAGGAGGTAATGTGCAGGGCTGGAGAGAGGAAGACAGTGAGTTTGTCTGGGAAAGCTCCAAAGAGGGGTTTCATCTGTACCAGCACAATGCCTAGCACATAAAATGTGGTCAGAAAATGCTGGGTGAATGAACAAGAAAGGCAGAGATGACATGTGAAATTTGCTAAATGTAGACTATAAATGTCTTAACACAATAACTAAGAAAATGCCGTGAAGGCTATGTGAACCAGTTTGATGAAAATATTTCAAATTGTATATAAAACCGGCACATTGTACCCCATGATTGCATTAATATACACAGCTATGATTTAATAAAAAAATTAAATATACACACACACACAAAGAAAGGCAGAGATGTGCAATGGCTAAGATTTAGAATTCATCCACCAGAGTGCATTTCCAAACATTGTCCAGTTACGTTCTCAGGTTTGGTCTCAAAACAACAAACTGGAGCATAGAAGGGGCAGGTATAGTGCCCACACTTTATAGATTTGGAAGTTGCTATCTCAGAAGTTGACGGTACTGTGTCATGACCATGTGGTGGATACATAGGATTAAGAAGGAATACCCCTGGCTGCCTGTGATGTCATTGAAAGGGAGACAAACAGAAAGGCACACAAGAAGAAGCACCCACCATGGCCATGTAGTATTACCCCGTACTGCAAAGCCTGCTGTAACTGGGGGTATAGGAGGAGACATCCCACGTGGCTGAGGGAAGGAGCACAAGAGTGGGAACACTTAAGGTGAATATGAAAGGATAACTAGAAGCAAGAACGAGAACTCAGCCCAGTGCTGTTCTTCCTGGGCTTGGAAAAAACCAGTTGCAAAACCAGCTGGTCTACTCTTTGTATAATAGGAAAAGGCCAAGGCCATATATTGAAATGTACAATGCACAGGTAACTTTTTCAGGATGAAACTAGAGACCCAAAGGTCCCTCCAAGGCCGACCCCCCTTTCTAACCCCAGCCGGCCTTTGGTTGGAGCTGCCAGTTTGGAGACAGCCGGTGTAGGCTGGGCTCCAGCTGGTATGTTTCTGTTTGCCGGTCTGGGTTGCTGCAGTCTGGGCTGGTGAGACAAAGGGATGAATGGTCCGAGGTCTGTAAAGGTGGGAAAAGGGAGGTGACAGAGGCGGGGCTGGGTGGCGGGTGACTGACTAATTGCTTTGTTCTGTGGCGGGAGGCCTTTCAGCAACAACAACAGCTACTTGAAGGCCCATTGCTTAAGTGCTTTTCATCATCATTACCTCCTGTCATTAGTGCCATCAGCTGCTGCCATCAGCTCATTGCTAGTCAGGGGCCGTGGCCTGTCATAGACTCATCCCTGCTTGCAGCCATCTCTCCCTGCCTTTCCCGGAGCTGGGCCTTGTTCCTCTAAACTCTCTTTCTCTGGCCGTTGGTGCCCAGCCTGTTTCTACATTAGATGCGTCCATCTGTCAGGGGGCCTGCTGGTGGCTGTCTCTGGCCATTTGTGATTTATCTACTCAATTGAGAGAGGAGCAGGTCAGTGGCTGTCTCCCCCCACTCTGTGGCCCCTGTGCTGACGGTTTTGACTCATGTCCTGCTCTTTGGCCTAATGCTTCATCTCTAAGGCTCCCACCAGGCCCCAGGCTCACGAGGACCCAGGATAAGGCTGCTTTCTCTAGGATCTCAGAGAGAATGGGTCTTTCTCTTTTCAGTCCAATATGCCTCAGGGTTAACACTGCTGATACTGAAAGTATCATTTATTACATGGCGATAGTGCTAGTAACTAAGGACATTCAGTCAACAACATGTCCATATGGCTGGTGGTACCATAAAGTCACAGGGAACTGCAATACCAATGTGTTTTGGGGGATGCTGGTGTGACAAACATCCTGCACTGCTAGTCATATAAAGTCTATAGTACAGTGTACAATCACATACAGCACGTAATACCTGATAATGACCATAAGTGACTATGTAGTTGATTTATATATTTACTGTGCTATACTTTTTATCAGAGTGTATTTCTGCTTATTAAAAAAAAAGTTAACTGTAAAATGGCTTCAGGCAGGTCCTTCAGAGGGTATCCAGAGGGCACTGTAATCATAGGAGGTGACAGATCCATGTGTGTTATTACCCCTGAAGACTTTCCAGCGGGACAGATGTGGAGGGGGAGACAAAGGTACGGATGATCCTGACTCTGTGTAGGCCTAGGCTCATGCGTGCGCTTATGTCTTAGATTTTAACAAAAAAGCTTAAAACATGAAAACAGGAAATTTTAAATAGAAAAATGCTTATGGAATAAGGATATAAAGAGAAAAATATTTTTGTACTATTATACAATGTTTTCTGTTTTAAACTAAGGGTCATTATAAAAGAGACAAAGCATTTTTTTGAATAAAAATATTTATAAAGCAAAAAAGTTACAGTAAGCTAAGGTTAATTTATGATTGAAGAAAATTAAAAAAAAATAAATTTAGCATAGCCTAAGTGTATAGCGTTTAGAAAGCCCACAGTAGTGGACTGTAACATCTGAGGCCTTCACATTCACACACCACTCACTCCCTGACTCTCCCAGAACAACTTGTAGTCCAGCAAGGTCCATGCATAGGAAGTGCCATTTTTTATCTTTTATACCGTATTTTTACTATACCTTTTCTGTTTTAAATATGGCCAGATATATAAATATTTATGATCATCTTACAATTCCCTACAATATTCAGTACAGTAGCATGCTATACAGATTTGTAGCCTAGGAGCAATATGCTATACCATAGAGTATGGTGTGTCATAGGCTGGACTAAATAACTCTATGACCGTACAACTGCAAAAGTGCCTGATGATGTACTTCTCAGAACGATCCCTGTTGTTAAGTGATGCATGACTCTAAATGTATATTTAATTCTCTAACAATGCTGGAGATGATGTTATCTCCATTTTACAGATGAAAAAACTAAGCCCTGAGGAGGCTAAATAATTTAATTCAGATCACATTAACATGACCCCAGTTTTTATGCCTTTAGAGTTGTAATCCGTGATTGTCTTGTGGGACCAATTAGTCTATTCCTTAATTAACCCTGTGGAAGAGTGAGTGGGAAGGCAGAATTTGGAATCAAACAGAATAAGCGAAATTCTTGCTTTTGAAACTTAAACCATGAATGACATTTGGCAATGACTTAAATTCTCTGGCTCTCAGTTTTTTAATCTGTAAAATAGAGACATACATATCTACCTTATTACTGTTGTTGAAAGGATTAAATGACATAATGTAAGAAAATGCCTAGCACAGAGCCTTCAAAGAATAGTCACATTATATAGGCCCCAGTTACTGGTAAGGATCATTTGGAAATACCACTGAGCTCATAAGAATTTGTTTTGTTTGAATTTCTGGCTACACAGTTTGTGTTTTCCTTCTTTTTGTACTTGTGATCAGTAAGAAAAAAGTGGGTTATATTGTGGAAACAAATGGCCTCCAGATCTTACTGGTTTGCAATAGCGAAGGTTTATTTCTGTCTCTGCACTCGGTCTGTTTGCTTTGCTATCCCAAAATACTGTAGGTTAGTGGTTCGCACACACCAGAAATTTATTCTCCTGGTTCTGAATGCTGGAAAGTCTGTGATAAGGCACCAACAAATTTGGTATCAGATGGGAGCCCACTTCCTGGTTCATAAAGGACACCTTTTGTGTCCTGACATAGAAGAACAGGCAACCTAACTTTCTGGGGTCTCTGATATAAGAATCCACCCTTATGACCTAATCACTTCCCAAATGTTCTATTTCCTCATACCCTGACCTTGGGTGTTAGGATTTCAGTATATGAATTCAGCACATTCAGCTCATGGATGTGTGTCTACATCCTGAATTGGTCAGCCTCTGCTCTGTGGTCATTTTTACTCCAAGACTCAGGCTGAAAGAACACTACCTAGATGGGCTGCTCTTGGCAGAGAAAATCACATAGGGACCATAGCTGGCTCTAAAGCCTCTACTTGGAAGTGACACCTATTTCTTCTGCTCACACTTCACTGGTCAAGCAAGTCACCTGGCCACTCCTGAGTTCAACACTCACAGCCCTGTTTAATCCTCTCACAGGGAGGGGGCCTGCAGGGAGTTGGAAACCAGAATACTTAGCAAAGGGTAAGACAATCTGCCCCAAATTGTAAATGGGGCTGCAACTGATTTTGATAGTCTAGAAATTTACTGATTTTGATCTTGTCTTGGGTACAGCTCACATTAACCCAGGGAAGTTTAGGGGGTTTTTTGGGTCAGTTTTGATGCACTGATGAATAGCCTAAAATAACAAAATACACTTAGGCCTAGTAAAAAATGTTTTTATTACTGAAATTCTTGGAAGAAAAATAGCTTTGGTATTGTATGTTGAAAAGTCTCTAGCAACAAAAGCTTTTTCTCTCCTATTACAATAATTGTTTTTGTAACATTATTTTTGATAATGTGATATTTCTTAGGAATGGAATCATTATTTTACAGTAGAAAATAATGCATTCTCTACTTTTTCACAAATCTGAACAGGAATAACTTCTGGTTGCCCCATGTCTCAGAAAAAGGAAGCTAAGAAACATCAGAAGGCTGCCTCTATAAATTTAATTTCTCCTATTCACATATTCATTTACTTTCATCTCTAATGCAGCATTTATCCTGGTTCTGCTTAATTTTCAAGTTATTTCTTCATTCATCACAATCTGCTACTAGATTATCAGTTTCTAAAGAACAGCAAATACTTTTCTCTGATCTCTATATCCCTTCTGCTACCTCGTCCTGCTTTAACTCAAGTTCCTTGAACTGAGTTGAGTAACGAGAAGAATTACCCTCCACTATAATGTACAAAAATAAGCTATTCTCCTCTCCTTCAAGGGTTACAAATCAGTAAGAATATTTTCTATTTTACATAAAATAAAGTAGGGGTCTTGCTAACTATTCCCAAGGGCTATATCTTTAATTGGCCTTCATTTGTTCTTTCTAAGCAAGTTGGATGCTAATATTTTTTTCTTCCCTTCTCACCCCAGCAATCATTTCCTTATGCAGCTCACATTTAGAGACATTCTACCTCTCTGTGCTTTGTGGCGGGGGGGGGGGGGGGATAGCAGGAAGGTGGGGGGATTGGGGGAAAATAAAAGGCAAACAAAAAAAAAAAAGGAATTGTATACCCAGCTATTTGAAAAAGAAGAAATGGAAATCTGAAGTCCTGATAGAGTCTGTTATATTAAATTGGGAGGAAAAAATTCTTTCTCTGATTTTTCTGGCTAGAGTCTTAGGGTCAGCATAACAGAGCTGATATTAGCTGGTGGCTGATTCAATATTCAGCTTTTGCCTAAAGACAAGAGGAAGACACAAAGACTAGGAAGGTACCACACAAAATGATTCTATTACCTGTCTCTAAATGGCAGGACTTGAATAAGGAGAATTCTACTCACTTAGATGATAATGAGTTTGTTATAGCTCATTCAAGACTCACATTGACTTCCTTGTTTACCAAAGCGATACTTGGAGTGCAGCACAGAGTTCTAAGGACTGAGTACGCATACATAAGGTTTTTGGGTGCCTAACTCAAAAGCTTGCTTACCTTGGTTGTTTAGGGGTGCCTGGATGTTCAAAAGATGCCAGATTGTCTACACACATACAGACGATATGCCCAGCTCCCTGGATCCCTGGCTCTGCTAACACGAGTCTTCATTTTGCTTTCCGTTGTTTGTGAGCACACACACATTCTTCTTTATATCTTGGGGTTTCTGGGCTACATAAAGAAGAGTAGCACTACTGATAAGCTTTCCTACATTCTAAAATTGTTATGGCAGCGGGAGGCAGGAGGGAGATAAGAGAGGAGCACTGAAAAGGGGATTTGGGCTGGCATCTTCTATCTCCCATTCATGTGCCATTTTGTAGCTTGGCAAAACCCTTCTACATTCATTTAGTCTTGATGAAATGATAGCAATGCCCTGCGATTAACAGAATTGAATTCTAGCCCATTTATTAAATATATTTTGAGTTCCTTCTACTCTATGCAAACCCATGGGGGATACAAAGATGCAAAAGTCATCATCTTTGCTTTTGAGAGAATCATCAGAGGAGAATCATGTAAATATATAAAAATGTGATGAAAACACAATCTGATAACATGTGTAAAAAGGCCTGGTATGTGACTTTTATTTACCCAACAAATGTGAGCCATAGTGAATATCGTTCCTGTTATCATTACACTAACAAATATGTGTTCAATACACTACAGGATCACTAGGGAAAGCATGTGTCTGGGGTATTAACTGGGGATGCAGAGAGGCTTCCCAAGAGAATCTGCTTCTGCCCAGAAACTTTAAGGAAGAGTAGACGACCCATGAGTGAGTGAGTTGGGTATGTGAAGCTGGGTGGAGGAGGGGGAAGGGCAGGAAGACAAGCTGCATGAAAGGAACTGTCTGGTCAATGTGGAATGCATGGGAGAGGGGGCATGCATATGTGTGTGTAGTTTGGCTTGGATAGAGTGTAGCTGTGAGGTTGGGTGATGAGAAGTGGATGAAGGGCCTTGGATGCTGGTAGAGGAATTTGGATTTTATCCTATAAGCATTTCACATATAGTAGCACCTCCATAGTTGGCCACCTCCCTATATTGACCACTCCCTTGATTTGCACAGGAACTTTATGCCCACTCTGTATTGCCTTTTGTTTACGTCTTTACTTCATGGCATAACTGCTTCCTATCTCTTTGTATTTCTTCTAATTGTCAACATCTTCTTCTGGGCCACCCTCAAGGGTTTCTGCTCTAAGGAGCCTTCTGCATTAGTTTTCTATTGCCATGTAATAAATGACCATAAACTTAGGGACTTGAAACAATACCCATTCATTATCTCACAGTAGGTCTGGAGTCTGAAGTCTGGGCACAGTTTAGGTGTATCTTTTGTTCAGGGTCTCAAAATACTTATATCAAGGTGAAATTGGGGTTGCATTTTTTTCCAGTGCTCAGGATGCTCAGCTCAGATCAGTTTGTTGGCATTATTTTGTTCTTTGTAATTATAAGATTGAGGTCCTCTCTTTTCTGAAGGTCACCAGCCAGAAGCCTTTCTCAGCAACAAAAGGCTTCCCACCATTTCCTGCCACATGGCCCTGTGCTATAGCTAGGAATCTCTTTCTCTTCTCTGTCTCAGACCTCTAGACCCTCTGCGCAAAAGGCCCAGATGATTAGGCCGTACCCCCGACACCACACTCAAGGGGAGGGTCTCACACAGGGCATGCACACCAAAAAGTGGGAATCTTGGCGGCCTCTCACAATTCTGCCTACACACCTTTCCGTATGGCTCCATAAAATGTTCTTCCCTTTCTTGAAATTCTCAAAGTTCCTGTGTGGTCTGTTACCATCCACTCCATGTAAATGCTAGATTGTAAACTGTTTCATATTACATTTGAGCTGTGGCAGGACTTGGAGGATGCCTCTTCCTCCTCCTCTTCCGCCTCCTCCTATCTGTATCTCTACTCGGTGGAGACAAGAAACTTAAAAAGTGCTGCAGTTTTTTGTTCACTTTTTGATCTTGTTCTGAACTTTGCTGTGCATATGTTCTTTATTGCCATGCTAATAATACTCAGAGCAGTGACCTTGCAATGGAAGAATGCTCAAGGGCCTCTGGAGAACCCACTGGAATTCCATGCCACATGATATCTTTGTGGAGGCTGTGAGTGCAGTCCTAGAGATTGGAGATACTAAATTTTGGAGCCTCAAGGTAACTGGAGAAACAGCCTTATTTGTGAACAGGAATACATTCTCTGTTTTTTTTTTTTTTTTAAACTTATTCACTTTCAGTTAATGTCTAGCAGAAGCTTAACTAAAGCTTAAGTTTGCTTTGATAGGTGATCCACCTTTGAACTCAGTTCCTGTTTTTTCTTTTGGAGATCTGGTTTTAAAAGGGGAGGAGAACTGAGGAAGCCCCAAATCAGTCTCCAAACATTTCATCTCCTGGGATTAACCTTCCCAGGAAGGTGTAGTGTGTTTGGAAAACAAATGCATTGCAAATGCCGTTTGAGGCAATCCATGTCCACCCAACTAACCGAGCTTGACAGGTTCTAAGAGATGATAAAGCATATGAACTGCTTTCCATGCAAGTGGAGCTTAGAGTTCTCCTCTGTTAACACCACCCCTGGCTATTGCACAGCAATAACCTTTGATGTTGAGTTTGGGGCTGGAATAAAGAGCCCTGTCTCTGTTTATTTCTTCACATTTGGGGTAATGGCAGATTGTTAGGACAGGGCCATTAAATATATAGGTGCATAGCTTTGTCCTGGTCAGGTCCAAAGGAACCCCACCCACATTGTATATACAAACCAATGTTTAAAGTTAGGAGACAGCCGCATGTATCCAGGGCAGACAGATGTATTGTGTATATAGAGAAAATGTATACAATAGACTGCATTTCAATGTATATACAGAGAAATACATGCTAGACATGGTTGTTGCTTGGAGAAGCAGGGGTGAAAGTCAGAGGATGAAGAATTCCAACCTTTTAGAGACATTACTGAGCTCTTCTGAGAGACAGAAAATTTTTGGTCAATAGAAATCCACCAGCAATTCCTCCTAACCTTAATAGTTTTATTATCTTCTCAGAGTCACTTACAAGAACCTAGAAAATGTAGGACAGCTTGTGACTGTCCTACAGTCCAACAATCTAGGGTTAGTCTAAGCCTAACCCTAAGCCTAACCCTAACCCTAACCCTAACATGTCCAACAATCAGGTTGGGCATGATTGTAATTCCCACTTAGTTTAGATCCCCCGACAAAGTGCCAGCCAAGCATGGGACTGGAGATGCTGGGCAAACACAGTGATGGACTGTCAAGGGAAAGGGGAGGGGAGGATGGATCATCACTGTTTTCCCTTGAAGATTTTAGTAGAATTTGTATAAAATTGACTGAAGGCAATCCTAGAGATTTTCTCATTAAATCTCTCATTTTGTGAAGGAGGAAACAATTGAGATTTAGATAAGCTAAAAATAGCTTGTATGTGGTCAATCTATGAGGTGACAGCTAAAAATGGCTTTGGCTCAGGTCTTCTGATTTCTCTTCATACCAAATATCCTTCCATGGTCACCAACACCAAAAAGATCCTAGAACCTTTAGACTTTAGAACGCTTTCTTAGTGTTTATTAAGTGGCCACTGGATATGGGGCTATGTAGTTGGCACATAGAAAATAACTAAAAAACTACAAATAAAAGGTTTCTCTTGCTCCATGGAGGGGATAAGTTTTCACAGGTTTTAAGAAAGTTTCTTCGAGACCCTGGTATTTCGAGAAACTTCTAGTGTTCCATGTTTTAGTGTAAGACTTATGTGACTGCTAAAATGCAGTTATCTTCAGAAAATGTATCACCTTCCACCTACTTATTTACTTCAGGATGAGTGATTTCACCAGAATCTCTGGTATACACTTGATCTTAGTCAAAAGGCTGAGAAGCAATGAGAATCTCTGATGTAGAAGAAGGGAAAGGCCTAAGAGAGTTGGAGAGAGAAGAGTGGCACTAAAAAGAAGACTGGTGTTACCATAAGGCTGAAGAACAAATGTCATCAAATCACAGCTTTTCCAGGGTCAACCTTTTAGTGAAGACTGTATTTTATGTATTTCCCTTATATACATGAGCAGGAAGAAAGGAGAATGGCTGTAATGGATGGCCCGATTGGCGACAGTTCTCTCTTGTGACTTGCATTGGCCATTAGAACATGGCAGAAGTGCTATTGTGCTGTTTTGAGCTCAAGCCTGGAGAAGTCTTCTTTTTCCTCTCTTGGGAAGACTAAACCCACTGTCGTGTGAATAGCCTCCCCCACCCCACTGCCCCTGGTTAGCCAGTTGGAGATGAGACACCATGTGGAGTAGAGATGAGCCATGCTAGTTGAAACTTCTTAGATTACCACCCACTTGTCAAAATTCAAATTCATGCATTAAAGCCCAAATCCCTAGAACTTCAAAATGATACTGTATTTGGAGATATGACCTTTAACAAAGTAATGAAGTTAAAATGGGGTGTTTAGGTTGGATCCTAACCCTCATATCAGTGGTGTCTTATATGCAGAGGAAGCTTAAGAACAGATGTGTGCATGCATCATAGAAGGAAGAGCATTGTGATGACAGAGGGAGAAGATGGCCATCTACAAGCCAAGGAGAGAGGTATTAGAAAAAATATCTACCCTGATGATACACTGATCTTGAACGTCTAACCTCCAGAAGATAAATTTCTCTTGTTTAAGCTACCCAGTCTGTAGGACTTTGTTATGACAGCCCTAGCAAACGAATACACCAACCTAACAACTAACTATTGATGCACAGGCAAGTTTTGCTAAATCAGCCAAGCCTGATCCCAGTCCAAATTACCAATCCATAGAACTGTGATGTAAATAAATAGTTGTGCTTTTAAATATCTACACTGCAGGGTGCTTTTTCCACACAGAAATAGATAACTATGGGAGTGGGAGTATATATAAAAACCTTTGATTAGTACAGAATTTACGATGTATTAATTTAGCCCCAGTAGTCTTATCCCAAACACCAATAGCATCAGCAAGAAGAACTAAGTTGTTAGTGTTGCTTTACTGGCTCTCTATGCTTTGTCAGTTGTGTCCACTGTCATACTTAAAGGATAAAGAGCTTCTCAACAGGGGGTCAGACACTTGTCCGGGTTAGTGCCAGAGCAACCATTAGAGGTCAGGTTATCACCTGTGAGTGCAGTGGGAAAAGAGGTCCAACAAGTGATACAGGAAAGAACAGTCATGCTTATCTGTACTAAATGCTTCTGGGTTGGATTTCTAGGTCTGCCAACTTATGTATCTTGGAGGAAGCTCTTCAAACTAATGTTCCCTTATGCATACAATATGGATATGTTCTTTCAGAATTGGTGTTACATCTGTTAAATTCACATAATTACAAATACGAGGTCTGACAATTAAGTTCATAAGTTGCCACCAAGTGTTTACATTAGTAGCCCTGTATAAATAGTAAGGTTCATAACCTTGGTATATCACTGTGTTACAGTCACATTCATGTTAATATGTGTTGGTGTCTTGCTGAGTGGCATTCATTATTGTGTGTGCTGTTGCAAGAATGTCAGATCTTGAATTAGAGCAATGAACTAACATTTGTAAATTTCTTGTTAAATTTGGCAAGAATGAAAGTGAAATCAGGGCATATTAGTCCAAGTTTATGGGGATAATGCTATGAAAAAAACAGCAATGTACAAAAGGAATAAATGCTTTTCTAAGGGGAGATAAAGTCTCACTGATGAAGTCTTACTGATCCAAGTGGCCAGTAACAAGCAGAGCTACTGAAAATATTGTAAAAATTCACCAAATTGTGCATTAAAATAATCACTGACTATAAGAAGCATAGCAGATCAAGTAAACATTGATGGAGAAACAATTAGGAAAATTTTAACTGAAAATCTTGGCCAACAACTCATGGCTCTTGGATCATGACAGTGCACCAGGAGACATGGCACATTCTTTGAGAGAGTTTTTAACCAGTAAACAAACAACAATATTAGAGCACCCTCCCTACTCAACTAATCTGGTCCTCAATGACTTTTTCTTGAAGATAAAGAAAATATTGAAAGAAAGACATTTTGAGGACATTCAAGACATCAAGGATTATATGATGATACCTTTAATGGCCATTCCAGAAAAAGAGTTCCAAAATTACTTTGAAGGGTAGACTAGGCACTGGCTTCACTGCATAGCTTTCCAAGGGGAGTACTTCACAGTGATATTTAGCAATGAAGTATGTAGCACTTTTTCTAGGATGAGTTTGTGAACTTAGTTGTCAGACATCATAATCTAGTATTTGGCATGTATTACAGTAGACAGTCGATAAATGTCAGATACCTATTATCTCTATCCTACTACTATTGGGAAGCTCAGCTTTTTGTTTGTTTAGCATGAAAAAGTACCAGGCACTATTTCTGGCTCTAATAGGACAGTGGGTGTGTGAGACAGATAACATCCTTGTTCTCAAGGAGACTACATTCTACTGCAGATATGAAGAGGTTAAAAGCTATCTGTCTGTCTATCTATATGTCTTTGTATGTTTATCAATTTATGATCTATCAATCAATCTTGAGGTATTCCCAAGGTAGTACATCTCTGTCCCCATCCCATTATCTATAATCAAAGCAGCATCTCTTCTATTTAGAAGAGAAATTTTAGAAATTGGACTTCTGGGTAATAATTGGTTTGAATAAACTTTTATCTATTTGAAAAAAAAAAGAAAGAATTTATAAACCACTCTACTGGTTCATCTGCTATCAGGGAATTCCATGTTTTTCTTCATGTAAATGATTTTACAAGTTAACTCAAGCTTACTACTTTAATTTGACAATGTTACAAAAATATATAGCATATAAAAAGAAAATTTAAAGAACGTGGCACATGTCTCCTTCTTAAATAGGGAATGTTAAGCATAGAGTATGTTGAACATAATGCACACTTTTCCTAAATTCTCAGTCTCTCAGAAGCATTTGACAACACTGACAACCTGCTCTTTGAAATTTTCCCAGGCATTCACAACACTGGATTCTTTGGTTTTCTTCATACTTTTGAGACCGCTCTCTTTGCAATTTCCTTAACCTACTCCTGTTTCTCCTCTTACCTAGAAAATGTTAATGGAAATTTTTCTTTTGGTGTCTTCATTCTCTATGAACAGTGAACAATGTTCTCCTTGCAGATTAGAGAAATGCTGCCTAATTTCATATCTCAAAAACCATTTCTTCATGAGAAATAAAACACTTCAGCTTCTTATGAGGTGGGCATGGCTACCTAGAGTTCCCAGAAGCCTCACTAACACCAGTCCAAATCTTGACTCATTCTTTTTTTTTCATTAAATCATAACTGTACTTTTATGGGGTACAATATGCTGATTTGATATACAATGTGGAATGCTTACATCAAACTGATTAACATAACCATCACTTCACTTACTTATTTGTTGTGGCAAAAAACATATGAGTGTTTATTATGAAACCTACACTCATGTGTTTTTTAAAAGGAGCTCCTACTCTGGTCTTCCTGAGCTGTGGTATGATGTTATCTGTCTGCCAGTCATCCTATTCGGAACCTCAGGGTCCTGATCATTGAATCCGGCTCCTGTGTGCCTGACCTCTAGCAGTTTTTAAGATCTGTTTATTGAGTTCTACCAATTATAATAACTTTTCTTTATTACTCTGGTTCAAGACCTAATTTTCTCTCACTTGGACTGTTGCAATTTTTTCCTAACTGGTCTTCCCACCTTACTATCTGGCCTGCAAAACTATTTTATCTACCACACTTAAAGCACATTCCCTAAAGGAGAGTTTTAATTATATCAGTTGCCTGTTGGAAAATCTTTATGGCTTCTCACTGTGTATAAAATAAATTCCAAATTTCTGAGAGTTTCATCCTCCTTGACCTGGCCCCAACTTCCCTTTCTAATTTATTTTCTATACAACTCTGACTTTGACACTGCCTTGTACTGAAGACATTTATTTTTTACTTGTTGGCATTTTTTTGTTTATTTTTATGCTCATTCTCATCTTTTTTCATTTTTCTAAATTCTACTCCTCTTTCAAGGTACAATTTTAAGCATGTTCTTAGGAAGAAAAGTAACTATCAAACAATTGTTTACCTATAAATCATAGAAGGAGAGTAAGTGTTCATATTACATATATTTGACAGAAAATGTATTTGTATTTGGAAAACTCTCGTAAGTCAATAATTAAGAAAGTAAACATCGCAATTGAAAATGGTCAAAAATTTTATTCAGAAAAGAATATGTATAAATGGCCAATAATCATATGAAAATATGCTCATCACATTAAAATTGGGACACAATAAACATTAAATACAGAGTAGAATTGCTAAAATTGAATCTGACAATTCCAAGTGTTGGTGAGGCTGTGGAGCAACTTGAACTCTCATCCACTGCTGGTGGGAATACACAATGATGCAATAACCTTGGGAAAGAGTTTAGCAATTTCTCATTAAGCTAAACATAAATGTAACACGTTATCTAATAATTCCACTCTGAGATATTTACTCAAAAGAAATGAAAACATATATCACTATTAAGGCTCACGCCAGAATAGTCACAGCAGTTTTATTTATAATAGCCTTAAACCCAAACAATGCAAACATCCATCAAGTGGTGAATGGTTAAAACAATTATAATACCTTTAAACAATATAATTCTACACAACATTAAAAAGGAATACCTACTGATACACACTATAACACAGATGAATCTTAAAAATATACTGTGCAAAGAAAAAAAGGGACATAAAAGACACATATAATATGATTCTGTTAATACAAAATTCTAGAATAGTCAAAACTACCATATCCTAAGAGAAAACAAGTCTTCCTGGGTCTGGCAGTGGCTGAGACTACCTTTTAAAGAAACACAAGAGAATTTTTGGGTCAGATTAAATTATTCTAAGTTTTTTCTTTGGATTATAGTTCCATGAGAATATACATTTATTAAAGTTCATTGAACTGTACTAAATTGGTATGGTTTATTATTCATAAATTATACTTCATTAAAACTTATTAATAAGTTAAAAAACACTGTTGCTCTTGATTTCTAGCATTTACCTATACAAAGGTCTTTCAGACTCTCTCTCAGATAGTATTTATTTAAGATGAATTAAGAATATATATTACTTAATTTCCTAGCCCAGATGAGATAAATGGCTAGTAGTATGAACTCTAAAGATAGACTGACTAGATCAGGGTTGTTCAACCTTTTTGTTTTTTTTCTGTTGCAAATTGGAAAAAATAAGAGTTGCCTTGGGCTATCCATTAAATACACAAACGCCAACCACTGATGAGCAAAACAAAAGGTCTATGCATAATTTTTGTGATATCCATATATCCAACCCCACAGATAAGGAAAAGGATTCTCAAGAAATCTCCATGTGGCCCATGGGCTGCAGGTTGGACATCTCTAGACTAGCTTAAGGACCCTGCACTTAATAACTCTGGGTAGATTACTTAACTTCTCTATGCCTCACGTTTCTTAGCTTGTTATATGAGGGTCCAATACTATCTGTTTCAACCTGTTGTCCTAAGGATTAACTGCATTAATATATACAAAATACTTAATGAAGTATTTTGGGGGAGGATATAGTAAGCAAGGATAATATGTATTTTTTTTCTCCTATGGAGTACTATTTTCAAAATGTTTGTCATATTCTGACTTGAATTTGATCTGTTTGTCTTTATATGGTGTTCCAATTTGATTGCAAGCCAATTGACAGCAAGGGGCATCTCCTGTTCTTGTTATCACCCAAAGAATCTACACAGTGTGTGGGTGATTAGTTGAATTTTTGTTTCACTATAAAAATGTGCTCAAATATTGAAATAATACTAGAAACCAATGATCTCTGAGTGTCTATTGCATGCAAACTCTTACCATTTAGTCTTCAAAACAACCCTGCAAGATCAGTATTATTACTACTTCCATTTCAGACATGAGGATGTCCATTTCTGGGACTGAGTAACTTGCCCAAGATTAGAGAGAGAAGAGAGGGAAGCTAGATTAACATTCTCTTGAGACTTTGGGGTATGATAGAACCATTTACTACTATTTTGAGGAGCCTGATGTGGCTCTGTTTTGTGACCTCTTGGGTCTGATTTTTATGTGTTTTTTTTTTTCATTCTCTATTCTCCCTACCCCCTTTTATATGCCAGAATTTTCTTTCCTTTTTTTTTTTTTTTTTTTAGAGACAGAGTCTCACTTTGTTGCCTTCAGTAGAGTGCTGTGGTGTCACACAGCTCCCAGTAATCTCCAACTCCTGGGTTTAGGTGATTCTCTTTCCTCAGGCTCCTGAGCAGCTGGGACTATAGATGCCCACCACAATGTCCGGCTATTTTTTTGTTGCAATTTGGCCTGGGCCGGATTCGAACCTGCCACCCTCAGTATATGCGGCCAGTGCCCTATCCACTGAGCCATAGACGCCACTCAATATGCCAGAATTTTCGCACTGTCCATGTACTTGAGACTAACAGAATCTACTGCTGCCCTTCCTCTTTTTACATCCATTGACTTCTGTTTTCTGATAACCAAGAAGTTATAGAACTCTTATTTAAAGTTTCTCTAAAGCAAGAGTAAACAGGTTCTAAGAGAGGACATGAGGTGTTTTCCTGTAATTAATATTTTGTGATCTAAAGGTAAGAGTTTTTCTATAAACTTTTTCAAAAAATGTGAGATAAAACATAAAGTCAAGTGGGCAAATAAATCATTGGTGCTCCATCATTTTTTACCAAGTAAATATCCATGCAAGTACTGCTTAGATTAAGAAGTAGATAATTATCAGCATTCCCAACTCCCCTCCTATTTAGGGAAGGAATTTTTTGACACATATTATGATTCAGAGCTCTTTGCTTATGCTGATTTTCTGGATGGCTGCACTTCTGAATAAGTAAGTTAATATTATTCACTAATTTTAATAGTCTGATCTTTGCATCTATATTGTATGGCCCTGAAGTACTAGTGCCTTAGACTCTCCTAGTGTGGGAAGCATGTTATATGATGGTAGAGGAAAGGATGAAGGTTGTGGGATGATTATGGGGCCGAGGAGCTCAATGCTCCCAGATGTACAAATGAGCAGGCAATACAAATGTGGTTCACTGAGGGCAACATTGCCCCAAGTTCCAGAATGCACTGAGTCTGTTTTCAGATTTTTGCATCTTCCAAAGATGACTTCAGACCACAGTTTCCCAGCCCCTAAGGCATCCCAGAAAGCAGCTTGTCTTTCTTAGTGGGTACGGCATCGCCTGCTTCTGCCCTGCAACAGTGTTTCTTTCATTCTATTTCCCTTTGATGTGCTGAAAATGTCCTCTATATTTCTGATTAAAATGAAATTAAACGTAGGGAGTAAAGCAGGGGAGATTGGGGCCAGAGCATGAATGTGTTGCCTGAGGCCCTGGCTGAGCTGTCTTCCAGCTTCTGAGAGACTGCTCTGGCCAAGGGGCCTTTGCAGAGACAGCCCCAAGAAAGGACTGGCTGAGTGCACTAAGAAGCCCCAGCTCTCAGTGCTTCAGGGGCTGGAAATGTGGGCTGCATGGTGAAGACCAGCTACAAACCTACTGAAACAGAGGGCAAGAACTAAGGGGGGCTTCAGGGAGATTCTATCACCCATTCTGGCCCTGACGCTTCTTTTTATTTTATCTAATTTTATTTATCTGATGATTACGTGATGAGACAAGAAGCCCTTGGCAGATTCAGGTGTAGCTTACGGATGTAAACCATTTCCATGAAATAGTTAAATTTATATAGAAAGTAACTGATGTCTTATTCGAGTTGAGTCATGCTGGGAGAGGGGAGTTGAGGCGGGTGGATGGGGGGAGGGAGGGTGATTGGTGGGGTCACCTATATGGTTTATCTTACAAGGGTACAAGTGAATCTTACTAAAAGCAGAGAATGAATGTCTTAAGTCAATGACTAAGAGAATGACATGAAGGTTATGTTAACCAGTTTGATGAGAGTATTTCAAAATGTATATGAAAACAGCACACTGTACCCCATGATTGCATTA